>JXWZ01000381.1:0-12069 GCA_000956215.1 Anopheles farauti No. 4
AGAAAGAAGATAAACCGGCCCTCACCTGACGTGGTTCTTGAGGTGCTCTTTTCTGGTGAATGACTTATTACAGTACGTACACCGATAGGGAGACTCTCCGGTATGCAATCTGTTGATAAAACACAACAAATTTAACGCAAAAAAAACTAAACTAAACAAGAAACACACAGACACACACACACATGTCTTGCAGATGGGAGAGATCACTTTTCTGTGTGTGTGTTTTTTTTGTGACAGAGAGTGTGGCATCCTTTCAGTCTTTAGTTTTTGATAACTGATAAACTACATCTGTCGTTACTTTATATCCAACCAGCAGTGGGGCATTGGATGTAGCATTTAAGAGTTCATGAAAAAAGATGTTAAAAAATATGTTAAAAAGAGAAAAAAAAACATATGAAACCGTAAGAAGAATATGTTCACAATAGTAAACCAAAATGTGTACACATCATGTCCTAAGTCATAACGTCCTCTTTTTGGCGATATTTAACATTTTTATCATCAAAGTCAAAAAGGATCACAGAAACAAAAGCTTGCGGAGGCGCGCTCGAGGTGTATTTGTAGTATTGTTTGAAACCAAATTTTTGTTGTGTTTACGCTAGCTCTTTCATATGAACGCACAGGATAGAAACAGAGTGATATCAGGAAATTCTAAGGATAATAGTGTGAATACCGAAAAGAAAAAAAAAATGGTAATAAAATTACCCATACACGTCTCAAACTAAAAATTTTGCTCATGTTTATGTTCGTTTTTTGTTTCATTTGCTTCTAAAGTTAGTGATCCTATGGGTTTTCATTTTGTTTGTTTGTTCCCTCACCTGACATGATTTGTTAAATGCTCTTTTCGGGTGAATTTCTTCCCGCAATACGTGCACTGATAGGGAGTTTCTCCGGTGTGCAATCTGTTTGAGGAATAGATACATACAAATAATAGAGAGAAAGAGACAGAGACAAAAGAGAGACGAGACGGAAGAGAAAACAAAAAAGAAAAAAAAAACACAATCAGTAATAGGCAAATAGTTCGTAAACGTTTTTTTTTTTCGAAGATAATGAAGGGAGCGGCGATGAAAAACGATGTAGACAAACATGGAAAATGGAATGAGAACAAACGGGAAGGTAACAGTGAGACGAAAAGACACTTGGGAAATGAACATGAATCGAACTCATTGGTTGGCATCAGGTGCATTACACAGAAACTCAATAAGACAATCACAAGCACACACACATACACAGACCCAACGTCAGCATAACAAAGTATTAATTGACGAAAAAGGAGCTGATTTTGAAATAATAAATAAAACAAATAAGAACAAAAATGCAATGGATCAACATTTATAAACTAATAGAGTAAACATGTCAAAATAACCGGGTAACAATTTGACTTAGTTGTAGTACACTGAAACAAAAAGCAGTTAGTGCCTGCTGCTGGTATTCGTCAACTTCGCATTTCTTTTCGCTCGGTGTATATATGCTGAGATATTCTACTCATAAATTATTACATTTTCAAATGTTCAAACATGATTGATTGATTTCAACTGATTGATTAACAGAGAGCAAGTTGAAACCGAGCTGTGTGTGGTGTGTGTAGCTGTATTTAAATTTGTAAAGGGTTGTGTGGTAGTGAATTATGTATTGGCTTTGGTGTGTGTTTCGGAGAGGACATTGTGTCTTGACAGGGTGTGTGTGAGTAGTATGGGAATGTTGGATCAGAGATTATTTATAATTTATTCTTTATACAATCAATTATTGTTCCCAATCTTTCTGATATGAACAGTCATTGTTTTAACCAAATCCACAACGAAACCTTGCGCAGAATGTAAAAGACGTTCTACTCAAAGTATACTTACAAAATGTATACACCAACAAGTAGATTTGCGTTAGGAATTATGCGCAGGAAAAGGATAAGATGAGAGTGGAAGGTAAATGGAAATGTACAACGGACGAAAATAAAATGATATTACAAAACAAATCAATGCAATTTCTACGTGTAGTAGGGGTAGGTGGGTATTAATGACGTTAGACTAAGTTAATTATAATAAGTATGTAACAGATGGGATCGACCGTAAGATAGGAAAAGAAATAATGTACAGTATTATAAACAACAACAACATAAAATACACAACCAAATCAAGCTGCCTTTTGCTTCTACTTATGTTCACCATCATACAACATTATCGCTCTCACCTGATATGATTCGTAAGATGTTCTTTTCGCATGAACTTCTTCTCGCAATAGGTGCAATGATACGGAGTCTCACCGGTGTGTAATCTGTTGAGTAGAAATTAGTTAGTGGAAACAAAGAAGAGAGACGACAGGATACACACACACAAAAGGAAACAAACGGGAACCGAGGAAAAAACAGAAAAAGAGAGTTGGTGAGTGAGATGTTAAGGAGTACGTTCAGAATAGAGATCGAAATGGAATGAGATAATGAGATGATAATGAAGGATGATGAGGACTATCAAGGCACAGGGTGGTGTACTAAAATAAGAAACTTATTGTTTTGTTAGTTTTCTAATGTTATATCTAACTAAGTTTACATTTGTTTTTTTTTGTTTTTTTTTTTGCGGCAACGCCAACAATGCAACAACACAGCACAACTAAATCATAAGGAAGTATCCCGCGGCAAGCGAGTAATAGGCGGTGACGACGATGGAGAGAACGACGACTTTATTACTAGAAAATACGCGATAAAGATGTTGTTGTTTATTTTCCTTCTTCTTTTTTTGTTGCCTTTATAGGCAAACGCTACGTTTCGTCATGGAACTGTGGTGGAAAATGCCGCATTAGCTAAAGCCACACACACACACACATTTATACCGTACCGACGAGTTCTTGCGGTTGGAAGATGAGGAGCGCGTTGGGAGAGTTGTTTCGTTTTTGTAAAATGTCACTATAATTTGCTTGGGATTTGTGTGCATGTGATTCGATCGTGTTTCGTACGAGAAATTGAATGGTTGGATGATTTACTTTTTCTCTGCTCACAGTTTTTTTTTTCAACTTTATCATTTAGTGTGGTGGATAGGAAGTTCTTGCAGGGGAAGTACTGAGCGATTTTTTCAAATAAACTGACAGATTACAGCGGTATGGTTACTTTATACAAGGGATTTTTAATATTTCCGAGTATCCACTGGCGGCTTTCTCAGACTTGCATTTCCAGCAAGTGAAAGGAAGTTTACAATTGTACAGATTATACCAGGTGCTAATAGCATGCAATCAGACCTCACATGTCAATGCTTAAACTAACCCGAACCATATATAAGTTCAATATTACCAAACGTATGGAGGAGAGTAACATACAAAAAAAAAACTATTCCAGTATTATTCTGTTCTGTACACAAACTTCTTTACAATGGATACAAATCGTCATTAAGGCCATACTCCCGTCTTCGAACGTCACGTGTCCACGTTCTCGCTAACAGCGACGAACGTATCCCGCAACGTTCGTCGCCGGGAACAGAGGGTTCTAGTATGTTGTTGCCTGTACGCGCGCTGCAGCATGACTTTCGAGGTGATAATGTTGAAGATAGCATGATGATTTGGTTTTAGATCAGAATGATGGGTTGTTACTTATATTGCAATCGAATAAAGAAAGGCGAAACGCGTGTTGTTCGTTTAACCTTAAATGAAGATGTAGGTAGAAAAAGGATAAATTAAAAAGAAGCGCTAAATGCAGGAAAGCGTGTCACAGATGGGTATGGTAAAGAGCGATAAATGGCGCCGCGATTAGACAGAGGTCAAGTAGGGGAGCGATGCGCATGATGTGTAGACCGAAACATAGGGAAGTTGGTGGAGAAGGAGAGTTTGAAGAAAAAGTAAACATCCTCACCTGGTATGGTTGGTCAAATGTTCTTTTCGCGTAAATTTCTTCTGGCAATACGTGCACTGGAAGGGAGTCTCGCCAGTGTGCAATCTAGTTGTTGGTGGTATAGTGGTCGGATAGTGGTGATAGAAGAGAAGTGACAGTAGTAGTAGTAGTGGTAGTAGTAGCAGTAGAAGATACACGACGTAGAATAATATTTGTAGCGTTCGTAGTAGTTATAGTAACAGACAAAGTAGTAGTTAGATACGCAGATACCAGTAGGTACATATGAAATCGATGTGTGTATTTTGATCAATTTCATTCAAAACGTTACGTGACGATGTACGAGAGGGAGGGAAGGAAAAAAAAGAAGGAAAAACACATCATTTAGCATTTGCGCACGCACGAATTATTCTATACTGTTTGCTACTGTCGAGCACGCAAACATAGGATTTGATATTTTTGTATAAACACAAACTAAACTTTGAGCGAATGATTCGAATCAAAATAAGACCCCGGTCGGTGGTCGTCGGTTGATATATTACGAAAGAATACAACATTTTCCAAAGAAAACCTAAATAATAATAATAATAAATTTCTAGATTCTGTACTACTACATACTTTATACCAGCGTCGACGAATATATACAGTAAAGGTTAAAATTACAAGACCGCAACGGTCATGGGTTCATCTCATCAACCGAAATCGAATCTTCCGGGGTTTTATTATGCATCCGAGCAATTATTATTGTACATTCGTAATCTAACAATACTAATTATACATCTAAGGTTACTGAATGAATGAAATGGGAATACGAGGCGAATTGGGACGGGGAAAGTAGGGAAGCTGTGTGAATACAAAGGAAGGAGGAGTACGAGGAAGCAAATACACATGTACAAGGGAAATCATATTGTTTATCCAACCATCTGACACTTTGTTTTGTTTTATAATTTAACAAACAAAATAGTTATACGCGACTAAATACGAAACAGGGGATAACTGAATAAGCGAGGACGCGTTTGAAGCATCCTCGGCGGGATGGCAAAACTCAGCGAGCTGACTATCAACGTGTTGACCATTTTATGGTTGCGAGAGTTTTCTGCACCCTCTTGTTCCATGCATTTCACTACCAATCAATCCAAGTACGAGCTTTATTTCGCCCGATTGCTCTACGCTCCATGTGACGAGTTGTTTACTTATACAACGCAAACGCTCTATACAAACGTGAAATCGATTTTTATCTACACTACCGATACTTATTGTCGATACACAAACTACTCTGCATTAGGAACGTATATGATGATTTTGGCTCAGTGTATAAATATAGATAAGTAAAAACAGCTCACACACACCCTCTCTCCGGTAGATTGCATTTACAGGTTCACAGACGCGCGCGTACTAATATTTATATTATTGTAACAAATTCACGCCATGGTTAATTACAGACTAGACACCTCACATGTCCGCTTGCTGACAGTTCCGCGACTAACTAATCCGCTTACAGTTAAATAGTGTAGCCTGTTTGTCATAAACACACTTTAATCTAACCCCCGTTATTAACTGCGTGTCTGCCATTAACATTTTCCAACCGTTCGAGAAGTAGTCCCTCGAAAACTTTTCTCATATCTAGTCAGCTCTTGTTAGATCCTCCACGCTAAACTACAACGAAGAAAACTCATACCTTCTGTATGGTTTTCTAGGACAGACAAAATAGAATGTCCATCATAAATATGCTCGAGGGAAACTCAAAAAACTCGATACAAATCAGAGAGGAATATCACATATACATTTAACATGGGTGACCTCTCTACATGTTATCTGGAAATGATATTCAATTTAATAAATAATGAAATAAAATGGGCCAAAATTGTCAACCAATAAAAACAGCCCAAACCCGGCAGCGCGCGTGTAACACAGGCAAGATAATGCATAACACAAAACAAACTTCAGATGATTGGACCAACAATTAAGTAGTAACGTTAATTTTGTTCAGCTCAACTTATGTCCGGGACGAGCGAAGTCCACCAGATCATGTAAGTCCCATTTCCCTTGCTAATCGTAATTTGCCATTGAACCGGGAAGTAATGTGGGGAGGAAGGTGTTGTGAGAGAGGACGCTTTTTCTACGGCACTGGATGAGCGACTGGAGATTGTTAAAACAGGAGGGAGCATTTAAGGACGTATGTATGTGTGTGTGTGCGTAATGAGTACATTTAAATGTAAAATATGAACAATCAAAACAGTAGAGAGATTAAAGGACCCTCACCTGACGTGATTCGTCAAATGTTCTTTGCGCGTAAACTTCTTCTGACAGTAGGTACACGTGTAGGGGGTCTCGCCGGTGTGCAGCCTAGACAGTCGGTGGTTTGTGGTGAACAGGAGGGGTATGGTGTCGGGGAGTACAGTGAAAGAGAAGGTCAGCAAGCAAGCGGACGCGGCCCACGAAAAACAACCGATCGTCGTGCGGCAGAAGGAGTCGAAAACGATCGAATTATCCCACCGTGGTCGTTACCGGATGAGAAACAAACAATCCAAACGATACAACCGCGCCATCGATGACCGAAAACCGAAAGGGGACACGGAAAGGGCAATGATTTCCCGTACAAAACACGCAAGCAAACCATCACAACATGTTTGTGTGTGGGCAATCGTCATTCGTTTTTCGTTAAGGTTAGGAAAATGAAAGAGAAGAAAAACGTCGCATTAGATACTGAAGAAGTACATGAGGAGGATATGCATGTCGAATGATTTGAACCAGATTTTGCTTTAATTGTTTCTCAATAAGGACGAAAGGAGGAGATCGCAGCCGGTGCAGCGTTTTGCCAAGAAGAAAATCAACACAACCAAATGAGTCGAACGGCCCATCATCTACAACAAGAATCTCCAGCATATCATTAATAGGAAGATGATGTTTTCCGACCAACTTCTAATGCCGCTCAAACCATGATCTAGTCAATTGGCTCTGGATGATTGTTTATAGCTCACAAAACCCTGCCCCCGTCGCCTCCTTTCGTCGATATCAAATGGCTAAACACACACGAAAGATATCGGAGCGATACCGGTTGTACTATCATTCGGGAGGATGTGTGGGAACGTTTGTCTCACCTGACGTGATTCGTGAGGTGTTCTTTGCGGGTAAACTTCTTCTGACAATAAGAACACTGGTAGGGAGTTTCGCCCGTATGCAATCTACCGATTGTAGGGAGGTGTGAGTTGCGCGGGCGCGTGTATGTACACGGTGGAGGAGTATTATATCGACATTATGTTTTTTTTTTGTAGTGCATATTTGCAGGTAAGTGATGATAGCAATACGAATATTTGTTTAGTTTAGAACCAACAGAACGAGCGAGCGCACGTTGTTTCCACACAGTAGTAGAAGGTAGAGATAGTAGTATGGATGTGGAAGAAAGTACAGATAAATTGAAAAACAAAAAACATTATTAGAATAACTATTACGCAGAATACGAAAGTCGATCGAACACACACACACACACCACCAAGACTCTTCCAGTACAAAGTTTTAAATCGATTTTCAAATAATAAAAGTATGCTATAACGAACTCAGCCAACAAATGCTCTAAATTCATCCTCTCATTTGGCAAACTACTGCTCCGGTTCGCTTATGATTTCCAAATTTCTGGAAGTAGTTTCTTTTTTTTTCCTCGGTGTGCGCGTACAGTTCTGTTTTTCTTACTTAGATTTGTTTGTATCTTTGCTTTTTTTTTTTTTGGCGTATCTCACCTGGTGTGGTTTGTTAAATGCTCTTTTCGCGTGAATTTCTTCTGGCAGTACGTACATTGGTACGGAGTTTCTCCGGTATGCAATCTGACGGAGGAATGGCGGTGGACGCAACATATTCGATAAAAGAGCGAGAAAAAGACACGTGGTATAAAGAGCACGAGAGCGGCGAGAGCGAGAGAGCAGCAGCAGAGCGATAAGAAATGCATGGATCGTATGTTTTAACCCGACGCGTCAAAGCGGGAAACACTAGAACAAAAACTAATGTTTACTGACACCCCCTGCGGGGACGTTGTTTCAGATGATAACATAGTCGAATGGAGCAGTCAACAACGACAAATGCGACATGAAAAGTTACAGATGATTAGAAACGGACAGTGGTTAAAGAGAGCGAGCGAGCACGCGGGAGGATGAATTCGAAACAAAACAAAAAAAGATTAATATTTCATAATAGGTTATGAAAACCAGGTTATGGGAAGAGAGTATCGAATGAGGATTTATGAAGCATGCTTTCTACTAAAGCTGAGTACAAAACTAAAAACGAACAAACACAACGTGATAAATCTACATGAATGACAAATTACGGGAAGAAACAACGCAACGGGATGCAACAGGTGACAAAAAATAAAGGAAACTTAACAAATCTTCTACGATCCCTTCTCGGGTTGTCCTTTGAGACATGAGAAGGAAGCGTTTTCACAGGACCAATATTGGTCACACTCACTTTAAAATTTTGAAACACCGATGATATCCACTTTTTTTTAGGGATACCATCAGCTAAACTCATACACATATTGTTGCCAATGAGCCTGATCTAAATTTTGAACCTCATGTCAAGTAATCGTGTCCCAATGTGGCCCTATGAGTGTGAACAACGGTGTACATTGACTGATGGGAAGAAGCGCACATGATGGATGGTATGATCATTATGGAGGAGCAACACATCACTTTCTAGAGCATTACACATACAATGGATGAAAACAAGCGGGAATTAATCCGATCAGGTGAGAAGTAAGGATGGGGGTCTCGTGTAAGAAAGATGAATTGTTACTATCGTTCGTAATTTCAATCGTGTTTTTTTCCGTTGAAGATAATGTAGCCTATTTTTGCATCGATCTTATCCGTCCAATTCAAATTTATGCATTAATAATGCCAGCAGATCAATAACAAAACATTTTCTTTGTGTATCGCGCGCACATTACTAGGTATGAAATGCATATATGAAATGAATGATAACAAGCAACGGTGGAATAGACGATGGTTGCAAGCTACAGGTTGCAAAGTACACAAATTTAGATTAACACATTTACTGGAAAATAGTAGCGTGTTATCGCTGGAAACCCTCAGTTATTCAAATTCATTTGGACACAGAACAAACGTGACGTTCCTAGTGAATAAATAATGTGTTGATGGGTAATGCAGATTGCATTCTTTTCGACACCGATTTTGCATGCATTTATTCGTTATATGAAAGTATTATAAACGAATTATTTTGACTAATTTAAGCTGCATTAACACAGGATCAGCAAACACGCATATTCAGTAGCAGCGAGTGTAAATACAGAATGCCCCACGTGTAAGATGCATGAGAGCGGGTGAAATGGGAAAAAATCACTAATGAAATCACGGGTAATGTGAGTATGATTAAGGGGTTCAGGCATGATAAACAACAACATCTCCGGGAATGATAATGTGATGTTTCCCTCCTCCTCAAAATTTTGCCCCATATACCCCTGGCAAAGCAAACATACACACAGGTACATTGAAAAAAAAAAACAAGATGTAATAGAGAGTAAGACTATCTATTCAGAAATAAATACTAGAACAGAACAAGGAGCAACACTGCACAGAACAACGAAAAAGCGAGTTTCGTGTGTGTAGGTGTTTGTTGTTGTATTATGCGGAGTTTTTTTATTTATTACTCTGTTCAACCAAAAATGAAAACCGATGCTTTGGCTACTACTGCAAACCCGCATCATCGTCGTATTTACACACCCCCCTTCCTTTCCTCACCTGATATGGTTCTTTAAATGTTCTTTGCGCATAAATTTCTTCTCGCAATAGGTGCAATGATAAGGAGTTTCTCCGGTGTGCAACCTGTCGAGAAGGAAACGAGAGATACAAAACGGGGAGGGGAAGGAAGTTCCACACACACAACACGCGTGAGTATTATTCATCGTTTCCGATCAGAAAGGTGGTTTTTTTTTTGGTAGTTATTGTTCTTGTTGGTGGTGCAAAAAACACATTTACGACGAAGCATGAAACACAATCGTTCTCGTATCGTCGCGGATACACATATGATTTGACGTTGCACTTTGCGCGGCGTTGTTTGGTGATGTGATGCGAGGGGAGAGGGAGGAGGGGTGGTTGTATTAGCAATTTAATTACAAGTTACACTCTCTAGGAGATGATTGTTTTGGAAGGGGGGAAACAAATGGGGAGTTAATTTATGTGTTACGATCCTATTTATGGTACATAATTTCCAAAACAATAAGTACGTTGCCGTCATAACTTTCCGATTACACAGTGTTAGTTGTTGGATCAAATCTAATAGTGCCACACAACCGAGCCAAAGCGATCGGGAGTTTGGTTCGACGACACAACACCACAATAGAATTATTTCGTAAAGAATCGAATCGATAAAGCAAAATAAAGCATCTCGTGTGTTAGAACCAAACATGATCGCTTTGTATCGATCCTCTCACCCTCTCTACCAATGAGGCAACTGGTTTTAGACAACGGGGAAAGTCCGCTAATTCAAATTATGTTGGAGGAGCCCGGGAAGGGAGTGTGAGGAATGTAGGCTTTCAAAGAAGTGACTTTCGTGTGTTTAGGATACGACGAACGTATGCAAATGAACCCCACGCACCGTCGGGTGGTGGGGCGGGTGAGGTAGAGGGGAAGGACACGCTCTTCAAGAAACGCGACACGCGAACGACGCTCACCTTGTATGATTAGTCAAATGCTCTTTACGCGTGAATTTCTTGTCACAATAGGTGCACTGATAAGGGGTCTCTCCGGTGTGCAATCTGTCCAGAAAACAAACGAAAAACATAGGAGGAAGAAAGGGTGTTGGTTTGATGGAGTGATGCAATCCGGGATAAAAGGGAGTTGGGGAAAAAGGGACGCCGTTGTAAAGGCGATCACATGTGAAACGGAGGATGGGAAATGAAGAAACAGGGAAAGAGAGAAGAAAAGAGATTGAAATAATGCATAAGTAAACTGGCTCTCGGAACCATTTATCCGGCTAAAACACAAACCCCTCGCCTTATGCGTTTCGTTTTGTGCGTCGAAAATATGAGTGCACGCACTACACAGTATCGTCAAAGGACAGACGAAGGATAGATGTTTTGGAAACAATTGTACAAACGAGATGTTAGAAACATCTTTCAATGCTTTCTGCAATTTTTTTTAAGAACATTCTATAAAAAAATTATCTTCATCTTCAATTAAAAAAATAATGTCTTCAATTATGTAAAATGCGACTATCCTGATAGACAACAATGGTTAGCGCGCTTGCATACCCATATTATCGATTTTTAACGAATAGATATTGTTTCACATATATTCGTTTAAACTATATTAATTAGTTTCTAATCAATGTTTTTTTTTTCAAAATTGCACCAAAAATTTGCTTATAGAATGCAATAGGCGCTAGCGCAGAGCAGCAGATTGATTGAAAATGATCTAAAGCAGCCATATATCATGCAGTTCGCATAGCAAACACTTTATCGAACGCAGTTTGTGACGCGTTTATAGTCCAATCCTAACATACAAACGTGTCTATTGATTGCATACTTCGTGGCGCATTACATTTTGGCGCTGACGCGATACCTATTGTCTGATTAGAAACTGATTAACATCAGACTAGCGCAAAAAACGATCGACGCTACGGCGAGGGCGCACCGGTTCTAGCCTTCTTTACAATGGTCGTGGTTTGGGCATTTGTTTCGCTGTGCAGCGAGAACGATTCGCTCACCTGACGTGATTGGTAAGGTGTTCTTTTCGTGTGAACTTCTTTTCACAGTACGTACACGGGTAGGGTGTTTCACCGGTGTGTAATCTGAGATTGATTGAACATATATCACGGGCACCGGAGGAGGAAAAACAAAATGAAAAAGATCAATACACGAGGAGAGTTGTGTGACAGCTGTTACAGCAAATTACAGCTTCATTTGAGTTCAATAAAACAATCGCGCAAGGATGTCAATTGCGCAGTCAAACATTATGAGGAAATGATTGAATTATAATCAATTTTTTACAATAATTCTATAGGAATTTTGCATCCAAATGTCCAACAAAATAGAGAGAGAGGAAGAAGGGAGAGAGACGGGCGTCAAATTGACATCCTTTCAATGCGTTTGATTTTATCGATTCGGTTAGTTTCGAACGTATTGCTCACCTGACGTGATTTGTGAGGTGCTCTTTGCGAGTGAATTTCTTTTCGCAGTACGTACACTGATAGGGAGTTTCTCCGGTGTGTAATCTGAAGGATTTGTTCGATTTTCAAGCACGTAGTAGTAGTAGTAGTAG
>JXWZ01000385.1:0-14473 GCA_000956215.1 Anopheles farauti No. 4
TTTTTTGTTGGGGATGTATCTCGCCGAACCACGGTGCCTGACTTTCCCGAATCCACGGGGCCACCGAACACAGCTCAGGCGAAGTGGAAGATATTGAGCGCCCATTCCTGTTGCCGACCATTTACTTTGAATTTTTATTGAATTTGGTGGCACGTTTACGGACCATCGGGCTGTGGAGGATGGACGTTTTGGGCGTGAGTCGAGGAAAATTAAATATTTATTCCTCTCCCCACTCCCCCCACCCCTTTCAGATATGTGCATTCCACTTGTTGTAAAGTGTTGAAAGTGGACTTTTGTGGAATGTTGAAAATTAATTTTAAAGAGGAAGTTCGCTTCAAACATTTGATATGTCAATATGAAGTTCAACACAAAATACTGACATTTTCTCGATTTCAAATACACCGAAGATGATAAAGACGCAACAATTTAATGATGCGTTAGAGGAACACATCACTGCCGATTATTTCTTCAAAGCCTTCTAGGATTATTTTTATAGAGCATTCGCATCCCTCTCCTTAACGATTGTTGCTACGCTACGGGGCTCAACGCATTCAAAAACGTATCTTTGCTGCAGCCGATACACAAAATTTTGCTTCGCGCCCTCGCAACTTCACGCAAAACACGCACAGAGTCGCGCAAATCCATTTGTGTTCGGACGGGCTGGTTATTTCCTTGACCAGGTTTCTGTGCTGAACATTCCTCGTACCGTACTGCTTCCGTTTAGCAGCTTTTCTTCAACAAATGACACCCCACGAAGGATACACGCTGTCATTGATTTCGACCGAGAGTCCATGTGGCCCGCTGTTCTGCTGTTGGCTCCAGGGGCGAAGGCAGGAGAGCAAAATTTCAGTGTGAGCGAATCCACCGTGCGGTGACGATGAGAATGTGCTCGAGTGTTCAACTTCACGTGATCTGCCACAACGCACACAGCCCTGGCGGTGTGTGACGTACGACGTCAAACAACGACAAACGACCGCGGGCAAGACCGAGGAAAACCCCAGGACACTTACTGGCTTCGTTACTGGGTGGTCACTTTTTTTTTATTTTCGTTACGAACCGGGGTTTGCTTTCACGTCTCACTCATCCACGACCCACTAACCAGCAGGAACTGCACTTTTTGCTGCACACCCACACACACACACACAACGCCCTAAACGCGAAACCTGTGCGGAAAACACATCCAAGATGCACCCTCGATTCCCTTTCACAGGAGTCACTGCCAGTGAGGCTGCTGATAGCGAATGCGCGCGGGTATCATGCCACGGGTTTAGAGAGTTTTTGCAAGTGATGCGAACGGAAGACGATATGCAACTAAGCCGAAAACGGTGAACCGAGCCACCACTAGCCCACGGCCAACTACAGCGAACCAGCGGAACCAGCAGCACCAGCACCACCAGCAACACAGGCACTCACGGAAAGCTACACACCGCACGCACACATACACCAGACACCAGTGGCAAAGCAAGACACACACGCACCCACCCACATACGCCCCACCTCCCCAAAATTTCTCGCGAATGGCCCGCGTGGGACACGGGTAACTCAGTGTCCTAGCGTCTGTATGCTCGCTCCTGTTGGTGCTAGAACTGTTGTGCCTGCGAGAGGTCAAAATATTGCTTCGATTTAAATGTTAAATAAATTTTTTTTTGTATGTAAAAAAAAGTTACTGCAGCGAAAGCTATCCAATAAATGCTATTATTACTTAATACAATTACAACAAAGCTTTGAATTTTCACTTTCTTTTCGGAAAATGGTCACGTATTTCTCGTTTAACAGAGACAAACAACAGATAAGTCTAGAAAAAATTCATGATAATTCCATTATTTTGTTAAAACCACATTTTTACAAAGGTCCATGTTGCGACATTTTACGGAAAGGTTTAGCCTTTTAGACCTTTTTTAACATACCAAATTTTGAGCATTAAAAAGTAGACATTCCAAAACAGTCAAGAGGTAAATAAGTAATATTATTTTATTACCCTTACACAAATTCTTAAGAAAAGAAATGAATTGAAAATATTTATTTCAGCTCTCGAAAAAAGAAAAAAAAATTCTCAAACTCTAATGGAACATTTTTATGGTATTGCATATGAATTAAAATGATTAAACAAGACACATTGTAAATAAACAGGAAAAAACATAGAACAATATCTTTTTACAAATTCATTATTTTCGTCGTTTCAGTAAATTGTTTAAATGAAATATTTGTTCCCTTAATCATGTATTAATTCAATAACAATCGAAAACATTTGCCAACCTAAAAAAACAACAAAACAAAACCATTGACAAAGCAAAGATTGAATCGTGTTAATTTCCAATAACAAAAATAACCAAAAAAGGGGAGAAAATGCATATCGAAAAAGCTCTTTATTTATATTTATCTTTTTCTTCGGTACGCACCGTCTGCTTCTCCGATATCAACCCGATAGCATCCCGTTTTATTTCATTCATCTAAATAAAGAAAGAAACAAGGACAATCTGCCGGCACATGTTCCAGATTGGTGAGGGAGCTAAAATTAAACCCGTTCACGCACCCAGACACACATCCAGCGAATCGACCCTGTCCCAGCGAGATGGTGTTTCGCTCCCGAATCCTCACACGGAAAGCCTCGCTTTTACTACCTTTTCCAAGCCCCAACACAACACAACTCCACTGCCCTGCACGCATACAGCGATAGATGGCGGGCTTCGCAGTGATAACGGATGGTTTTTTTTTTTCGAAAAAGCTGCAGGAATAATCTTTCCACGAGGTCGGGGACTAATTTTAGATCCCAGCCAAAGCTGTAGTAGTGGACGTGAGGAGGCATATAAGCACACCCACACAAACGGCTGGGAGAGCGATACCATTCACGCTCTGTCGCTCAGTTCTCTCAGGATGGCTGAGAATACAGGAGAGCTTCGCAATACCGACGACGGAAGGACATTGAAGCCTTGATCGTGAACTTTTTCCCTGTTCCCTGCGCCACGTTAGCTTTGGCGGGTGTTGTGCCGTGAGTTCCTCCTATTGCGTGTGTAGTGGTGATAGCCGTGCGAGTGGGCGACCGATTCAATGATTTGTTGTGATGTGCAAAGGATAACACAACAATCCGTGCGCATGTCGCTTCTATCGTTTCCCCAGAAATTCCACCCTCTCACGCGCACAAAAAAGGATATCCGCCTCCCCGCTGAGGTAGAGAGGTATCTTCACCCCCATCAGATCCAACGCTGGCCAGAGCGGCGTAAAGAGAAAGAGAATGTCCTGTCTTTCCTCTCGAACAACCTTCCTCAACACGGTTTCTCTCAAACCCACCAGCACGGACCATATGCGAAGCGCTGTAGCATGTTGAATGAAACATAAAAATAAAACCACTATCAACGAATGCACCGAATGCGCCATGCACAACGATGACGTCGATGAGCCCCAGCCACCAACGTCATCAGACAGGCTGTTATTGGTAAAAGTTAGACCAAAAAAAATTAAACTAAAGCTGCAAAGCAGCAGGCGAAAAACAGCGTCCACCACAATTGCAAACCGACGAACAACGGTTGGAACATTTTACGGCTTTGCCGGGTGATGCGTTCCTTGCTTTTTCCTCTATTTTCCTACGTAGTACATGCTCACTTTTTCCATCCAGCTTTGCCAGCTAGAACAAACGATGAATCTTCGCTGCAAGAGCTCCGTCTCACGGTCAATTTCACCGTCATGCTATTTGCGTTGCATTTGTGCGCGCAATAATAAAAAAAAAGACAGAGCAAATGGAAACGGGACGTGAAAAATGTGAGCCACACCACCGTACCCCTGGGCTCATTCTGTGGAAACAGCATTCCATTTGGGTATTCACTTTGAAACTTCATTTCAGGGTCCATGGCGTATTGGGATCGAAAGAAATGCAGTGTGACCGATGCCACCGAGCTGGAAGATGCATTTCAACAACAACAAAAACCAACCAGCACGAGTAAGCCACTAGCTTCTATCAATTCAAGCACGAGAAACAGCAGACTTTTATTTTATAACAAAGCTTGATAACTCTCCAGACAGTTAGTTTAACACAAAAGAGCATAGGTAAAATTTTTACGTTTTTGCTAAACAATCGCTAATCAAATGCTAAGTGCTCCACGAATATACAATCTTTAAATGTTTATTTATTTTTTATTTTGCAATTTAGAGCATGTTTCTAATAAAATTTTGTTTTGCGTTGGATCATTTAAATTTAGTTTGAAGACTGAAACAGACATATTCAAACATACATATCTTCATCACTTTAAATTAATTTAGTACAATGGATCAACGATGCATTCCTGGTAACACAGATGAGCAAAGCGTTCAATTGGTTTTTTGCTTTGGGAAAGTAACATTATCCACTGACGAATAACGTTGAAAAAAAAACACTTCCCAGATATTTGAAAGAAATGATAGTAAAATCCTCAACAAATGACGTTGGGCTTAACTTTGACGAGCTTAACTATTTAGTACAAACAACAGTTTAAAACGATTGTGTCAAACAGGTTCATCGTGCCTACACTATTGCAATTAATCATTAATTCTACGTTGCGAACACCGCCTACGTTGCCTTTTCCACCGAATTTTATCAAATAATGTAGAGCAATCTACAAAAAATTATAAAGCAATTCATTTTTCATATTTCAATTAATTTAAAACTAATCAATATTTTTACAAATTAATAAACATTGATTTGAAAAGCGGCAAACGGACTTTAGAAAATGTATTTTCTTCATTTATTAAATGCATTTAAAAATAATTATAATCCGTTGTTTCTCAACAACAACGTGTAAGAAAAAAACAAATCCTTCCTCTCTCTTTTACCACACCGAACAAAAATCTGGTAATTGTTATCAACCAACGGTTTATCCTGTTTATACCGCTCCCGAACAGCTTCTTTCTCTTTTGCGGTGAGATTTTTGCGTTGTATTGAATAGCAATGTTAATGTTAAGGTAGCATTGCGTACGTCTACTTAAATACAATCATAACTTCCCCGTTTCCATGTCATTTAACGCACGTCTTATCCTACAAAAACCCCGGGCCAACTCAAACCCATGCTGCAACAAGTAACACACAGGGGCCCTGAAGCACCCCACCCGATGCTTTACCTCCTGCTGGACCTTGTTCGGTTCAGCAAACGGCACAAAAACACAAATAACGTTTCATTTCCATCCATTCGTACCTAAGGAACACGCTAGGTTCGAGTCCATTAGCCTCACACAGTTCATTAGCTCGCAACAGCTGAACAGCGAACGACCGAGCCGGATGGCCAACACGGGCAAGAAAGTGGGTCCCATTAGTCCAGGGCGGCAATCGATCAGTGAAATGAAAGCAAACGAAAATACTCCGCGGCCTGTTCGCTTCGCGTCCCATTTCCCTCCGCAACAGCTATGCTTCGATTTCCGCACCCGAGCTCGAGCTCTCCCTAACCAGGGCCAGCTCCGGGCACGTACGTTTTCTTCTTCACGATACAGGTTGATTCCAGGGTCTCAAACTACGTCCAGTGTGGTGTGAAAAAAGAAAACAACATCGGTCCCACGACCCCTTCCCCCAGGGAGGGCGAAGTAATGCGATACGCGACCCACTAGGACCTATGTTGATTCGACGTCCAACGGTAGTTCGGAAGGCAAGTTTTCCTTCTCCCCAAGAGCGTCGCCCGGTAGCATGCGATGCAACACGTTGCTCAGTCCCCAACACCACCACTCACACCCTCTAGGACTCTAAACATTACACAGAAGCACATACAAACGCACCGGGCGCAACAACCGGGCGTTCAATTCAGGGAAGTGTGGAAAAAACTTTCAATTATAGGGCGTTACAAAAACCCGCACACACGAATCCACCCAGTACCTTCTACGGTTACACCCGTCTGTCTCCTGGAGCTACTAAATCAATCAGCTAATATTTACTCACACCAGCAAAACCGCGCGGTGCTATAAATCACGCTCAACCCCATTGGAAAGCTCGGATGCAAATAGTGGGACGATTCTCTCCTACCCTCAAACACTATCGTTTAAACAAATTCGTGATTTTTATTGCCCGCTTGAGACTGACGATAATGCCGTCCCCAGCACTGCCACCGAATCCACAGTGCACGATTCTACTTACGCTTATGACACCAAAGCAAAGCATTTGCATGCCGAACATTATGCCGTATCGTAAAAGGGGATACCGGTGTTTTCCTCCCTCTTTTGCTAAATGTGGATCGCGTGGTATCGCGATGTAACGTCCCTATCGGGGGTAGTTTTTTTTTTCGCTCTCCGCAATTGCTACCGCAAAACCGTGCGTGCATCTTGGAAATCAATGCTGGGGCTAGGTTTCCACCCTGTTTTGTGTGTACACTACGAATTCATGAAAAACATAAACAGCACGTGCGCGCATTTACGACCAAACTTTTCCCAATACTATTAAATTTGTCGAATTTCGTTCAATGCCACAGCTGGGGTGGTAGAGTAATTATAGATCTCAGTTTCACTGTTTCTATGGCGTACTTGAACTCAAATACTGTACACAGTTTCAACAACAGTTGGCCACACTACCGACTTGCTGCAGCCAAAATTGAAATAATTGGTTTTAATTGATTTTGTTAACACTGAGGATAAGAAATACCATATTATTTACGAAGGATGAGGATAAAATTTGGCAGATATCAAGAAAATATTATTGATTTACGGTCATGTATGATATATTGCTAATTTTATAAAACTTACCACAATATAAAACAGTTTCATTTATTTTTGAATTGCTAGACACGAATTTTAACGCTAGATTGATATTAAAACTAGCCAAACAAGATTGTGAGTGAAAATTCGAACATTTATACAAGAGATTGAATTTGATTAATATGTGAATAATATTAATTCAACTAATATACATAACTCTAGTTCAGAGGCTTAGTAATAATACAAGCTGGTTAAGAGCTAACTATTTTCTATAATTTTAAAAACAATAACGACCTCAATGACGGAAACATCTCTCAAGCATTGTGTTCATTTGTAAATTGTTTTACTTATAATTTTTAATTAATTTTTTTTTTTTTTTTAGAGCCTATCCATTTTTAGAGCCTATCTCAATTTCTCTAAAATATGTTAAAAAAAGCATAAAAAAAACAAATCTTTAAATTTTTTTATGCAACTTCGTCCAATCGTTCACTGGCAAAGCTTTAGCCACAATTAAAGCTAAACAATTAAAACAACAAACCAAATCAAATGCATGTTCGTTCCTTGTACGATATAATTGAATAACATTCTCCCAAATAATCCTAATTCCTAATTGGCATCCTCGATGAGCATCGGCGTCGCTTCGGTACGACGCAGACACCGGCACGAAAAGCCAAACTCGCTACCTTTAAACCCAATTAAATTCCTAACCGATTTCATTACGAGCAAACTTTCCCGCATTATCAGGTAAGCTCATTTACGAACAACCCGGACCGCAACAGAATTCGGGCTGAAGCAATACGGGCAGCCGCGAGAGTGACGGGTTTTAGCTACTAGCAACGGAAAACCTTTCGCACCGAAACTTTCCCCCACAAATCTTACAATCTCATCAGCTTAGTATGGCAGAAAGCCGTAAAATCCTCGCTCGGGGGAACGAAAAAACGGTGCGAAGGGCGCATTTGGAAGGATTTACCATCGCTCAGTTCTGGCCCTCGGTTCCAATTTGCCTCGTTTTGCCGGTTCATCATTATCGCAGCGGTATCATTCACTGGCTTGTATCATGCGATTCCGGTTCGTTCGCTGCGTTCGCTCGAAATGAGTTTCATTCCTCTTCGCTTCTAGCCATGACCTTCGAAAAATTCGACTCTCCGTAATCGAGTTAGTGTTTCAACTATCAAAAGCGAATTCCAAATAATAGATATAAAGCGAAGCGTAATTAAACATTGTTCGGAGTGAGAAACCGACCAACCGGTTCGCGTAACCGATAGCTCCTCTCCGAGGATAATACTCTTTTCTTAGCTTCTACCAACCGCATCATACACGGTAGAAGGATATAATATCGTTGAACTTTAAAGTTGCCCAAACCACTAAAAAATATCACAGCCATATACTAAATATTGTCCTAACACTTAAATAATACGCTTATTCTCAGTCCCAAGTGTTCTTAAAAATAGATTCCAAGATTCGGTGTCAATCTGTCTGCTCCGTACACGGTTCCAGCAAAAGCTTCACTCCTCGGTTTGCCGCAGTGTTAGTAAACGTGTTGTCAACGTTGTCGTCACGAACACATTCCCATCGCCGCAGTGATCTATCCGTGGGAATTGACAGGCCCACTTGATGCAACAGTTTACGGCAGGCGCATGTCCTTTTCCCTATACAGCACGTTTGCATCCCACTCTGCAGTGGACGGAATGCCACTTCGTTTCGTTTTCCCTTTCTTTCTTTCCGAAAGGACTACGTTCGATATCCCACCAGTATGAGGAAGATGTTTTAGCACACGCGTTGAAAGATTGCTGGCAAAACGGAATGCGAGCAAACTTTTCTGATGCGCCTGTGGTAGTGCAAGAAATATAGCGTCTTTTTTCTGTGTGATTGTTTCAGAAATGTCCAGAAGCTTTACATTTAATTTAAAAAACAGTTTAAATTAACAAAATACAAGAAAATTTGAAATAAATTTCAACACTAAATTTTTCTCTCCTCCAAACTTTTTTTAAATACATTAAAGAGGAGTTTGATATGTTCAACGGCACTCTTTTAATTTCTGAGTAAAAAAATCCTTTTAACCTTCTCACATTCGTTTACATATTCAAATTTCGCAGAAGCTTACTAAATATTCATTGCAAAAAATGTCCTCGTAAAACTGTTTATACAATACTTTTTTCTATCGTTTGAGGAACACGTTGTGTTTGGTTCAAATATTGATAAAAATTTGTCCGACATTTATTACAGTCTGGATCGCCACTGAAATTTCTTATCCGTCTTTAAAGCTTGAAAAAAGTCTTTAATGTTCCACTACCTATAAAAATGCATACAGATAAATAATATCGAAACATATATTCTCTTTTTTTGGCTTATCCTCAACATAAATGGGACTACTTTACAGCATTTATAAATCGCTTTTACTCGTTTCCTGCAGCTGTACAGTAGAAAACATAACACCCTTAACCCTCCCCTTACTAACCCGCTACTAATGAAGCAGAACTTTTTTTGCTTTCCCAATGCATGGAAAGCATTAAAATTCGCAGACACTCCTTAGTGCGCTGCTTCGCATGCCAAACCAAATCCAATCAATCCCATTGACAACATGCTGATGGAAGACAAATATTGTGACTGCCAAATTTGCTTACCCTGCCACTTTGGGGGGTTGTTTTTCGTTTTGTTTCGTTTACTTGGATTTTCCCCTTGGTACTGCGACGTGTTTATGTTACAGTTCAACGTGCCTGCCACGTTATGGATGGCGGAGGTCTCGAACTGATTCGAACAACATTCCCAGACGAGCGACTGGATTAAAAGAAATGGTAAAGTACTAATCCTTTCCGCTACTGCTGACATTCGATCTGTTCGCATGACAGTGTTACACTTCTGCTTCTCGATCGAAGCTGTTTTGTTCGCTGTACAACAAATCGTTTGATCGTTATCTGTGTTGGCCGGCTAGATCGCCTTACCGTCAACCCTGGGGCCCTTCGGATCGTGCGCGCGCGCTTGTGTGTGTGTATGTGTCTGTGTGTGTATCGCCGCTAATTGGACAGTAGCGTCATAAATCTCGGCAAGTGCAGGAAGAGTGCGTATTGCGCCCGGCCGATATTGTCTCTGCATGACGGATTGGCGACACTCGCCGATGCCATTATTCATCCGTCGCCTTTGAAGAGCGACGACGGTCACCTCCGAAACTCACGCGTCACACAGTCACGGGGGGAGGAGGGTTGGGGGGGGGGGCAAAATAAAACATATGCAAATCAAAAATTCTATTCTTATACCCGCTCGTCTGCACTTAGTCGGAACGGTTCAAGATGGACGCGTATGCAGAAGAATGAAGATTGTTTATTATTGTTTTTTCTAATTTAGAACCATCTCAAGGAGCAAGCACGCAGACGGCTTTCATTTCCAGATGTGCTTGTGTTAAAATAATGATAAAATTGTCAGCAAATAATCAGTGAATAGTAAACATTCGCAGATAATCAAAAAAGGATCCAATGAAAACGGTTTTTAAATATTTTAAAATATTTATCTCCTCGTCTATCCACGTTACTGAAGAGCGGGTTCTACTTGCTCGCAAAAATACGGATTCGGTTCCGGCAAAGTTGCTTCCGGAACAGGAAGTTGCTCCACCACAGACCGCAGATGCCACACGCAGCAAACCGCAGCGAACTGCAATCAGCTGCAAACGATCGTTTTATCATCGCCCTGACAGTTCGACGATTGTTTATCGCCGAACAAACGGAAACTCCACACCATTTTTTGCCACCATTTCCCTATACTCCCTTTCCCGCCCCGGCCCCGGGCCACCAGACGAAACCCACGGCATCCGCACCTTTTATCGACTTGCCACAAATTCTCATCCCACCAGCTCCCGCCCACCCGTTTCCGTGCCGTTTCCCCTACCCCCCACCACAGGGCCACACAAAAAACACACGCCCGTTCACCGGCCGTGGACCGTGGACTATAAATAAACTTTTCGCTTTTAATAATTATTGTCTGCCGCCGCGGTTACCGCCCGAATGGGGATTCTAACTTTAGTCGCGACGACGCTCCAACGCTGTCGCCGAAGCGCGTGCTCTTTTCGCGACGCTGTGTGCGAGCGGCATGTGTGTCTCGGTGGCATGGGTCTCTCGAGTGAGTCTGCACATTTGTATGTGCCTATTTGTAGTGTGTCTCGCGTCTCGATTCGAGCATCTTGCGCGGCGTTGCGGGACGCGAGGTTGGTTTGGCTGTTTCTTTTTTTTTCTCCTTTCGAGCTGGCGGAATCCAACCACTCCACCGGGTGGTAAGAATTTTCCGCTACCGCTTACGATCAAGTGTTCTCGATGGCGCCAACGTTTCATCTCTGACTCGAAATTGCACGCGATACCTCACCGTCAATCGTACGCGTACTGGTCAAATTAGTTTAAAAAATCGGTATTTATATTACTTTTTCTTTATCGCTGTACAAACTTTACCTGGTGTCAATTTTTACTCAAGCCATTCCCACTTCAAGTTCTCAATTCAGTATTGCACGAGTGCCATGTTTCAGTTGTTCCGAACCATTTCCGCGGGAGTGTGGGGAAAACGAAAATGCATTCACTATCTTGATTGTTTATTTATTTATAAAACTTTTCTCTGGTAAAACTGGCCCCTTCTGTGCGTCCGCGATGGTCTTCTGCGATCAGTGGTTCTTCGCGTTTTTCTTCGGAGAGCATAATGCGGTGTTTATGTATCCTACGGCGCCTGCTTCTGCTCACTGACGTGAACGACAGGGCTGGGCCATCGAGCCGTGGACACGTACGATAGAGCAGATTGAAACAGACCCTAAGAGAAATCCGTGATTTTACATCTTTTGCAATCATCCTCTGAATGGCAATACATCGAATTAAGTTTAATCATAAACTGAATATGATTAAAATTATTCATTTTATAGTATTGATGAATAATATTATATATCATGAGTATGAATAAAACTATTCAATTTATAATGTTTTGTACTGCAAAGGGTAACCGTAGCTATCTTTCTAGTCAAAATCAGGTACCATGCAATTGAAACAGTATTCTATGTCGGTATATTTTCGAATTAACGAGTTAATACTAGCAAAAATTGGAATCATAATACCTAAATAAAGCATAAAAGAAAATGCACTTACAGATTAAGAAACAAAACCAACCATTACTCAGAATCAAGATCTCAGTTACAACCATGGCGATCATGCGTTTCATTACCACCATGAGATAAGATAGTGGAGCATTATAAGTTTATAGTTTTATTAAATTGTTATCGTAATTTGATTACTTAAACTCCTTCGTGGTATAATATATGACGTTCTATGCATAACCAAGGCGTAACAATTTGCTTAATCGGTCAATAAAGCGTTAATCAAGCGATGAAAAAATCTCACATCCCTTAAAACAGTTTCGCTAAGCTAACTCGTTATCAGTGTAAACCTTCTTATTGACTGAATTACCATCAATCGTTGAGATTACTAAAGTGAGTGGGAGATCTGATCTGATATTATTTAATATTTTTATATCAAATTCGTATCCACAATCAAATGTCATAATGCGAGGTTTACGATACAAAATTCATAATCTGATGTTTACGAAACTAAGATAAAATCAATCATAAAATCAGTGATAATTTTTTCAAAAATGTTAATAAGTTTACTGGAGTCCAATGCGTTGGTACATAAAATAAAAACCAAAATATTTTCAACCGTACTATTAAATTCTAAAATAGAAGAACTCTTTCGTGTACAATCAATTCAAAAGGTTATTAAAACCTTTTTCGCTTGTTCGAAATATTGTTTAACGAAGAATATTGTTTTTTCTTCTATATTAAGACCGTTAGGTCTCTGTATGGTGCACCCAGCGAATATTGATAATAATTTTTATTATTAAAAGCAGAAAAAAAGCATTTAATGTGGAACATGAAAAAATGTCTTATTTCCGCATAAAAATGAATATTTGTAGTGAATATTTTGTTTATTATTATAACAATTATCGTGATAAAAAAACCCCGATCACGAAATTTTCAACCATTTGAATTCCCTCATTTAGTCATTCCCTCCAACACATTTGTAACTTACTTGTTTCATTAGCGGTACGAGAGTTTTCTCCACCGATTTGATTTTGATGTCAAGCATAAATTCCGTTGTCGTCGTTCCACTGGTATTTCCCGTTCCACCTGCTGCATTATATCCACTGCCTTCTGACATCTTGCGTGTTAACGACATTTCGTTCACCTCACAACATTCATACACTCAGCAAGCAGACGCACTATTTGCGATGGACACTATCTACACCGATGCTGTCGATCATCTGCAGCCGTTCCATCAATTATTTCCCGCTGCTTATTTAATCAAACTGCTTCCCTATCAACACCACCAATGATCACTGAAAGGTTAGTGTGCGCGCGGATAAAATTAATTTTCTTCTGTAATAAACCGGTCGTGCGGCGCAGCAAGCACACAATGATACTTTACTTCACGCGCTGTCACCGAATTCGATCCGCGGGCTAGATACGCCGACCACCAGCACCAGCCACCGTAACTTCCATTTTTCCTCCACCGCTCATGCACTGCACGCAGCATACACGCAATCTCGCACGCAGCACGCGGACGTGATCTTCAAAAAAAAAACGCTAGAGATTTTCATGTGCGTCCGATTTTATCACCATCCGAAATATCTCATTTTTTCCCACCACCACCGTCGGGCAATAATTCGCGGCTTACGAAACGAAATCCCGAACGCCCGTACCACGGGGCACGGTTTTTCCACAACTGCCACAACAAGCGAATCGGAGCACAGCACGAGGGGGAACAGATTGGTGGCCATAAATCCGCTTCGTTAGATCGCTCCCGTTGTTTGCTCAACGCTGTCAAAAGAAATGGTTTGCACACTAACACAAACACATATGCACACAGGGGAACCCACCTGCTCGATCACTCACTTACACACACACACACACAATCGCTCCACGGCAGGGAGGGAAATTCGTGATCTGCGGTTGATCGCAGCCTTTCCACAAACGAACAATTGTGATTCGCCTTCGTTCACTCGCGAGCAGCTTCAAAAACAATTAGAATCGACAACATAACGTGGCCTACCCCTTGAAGCAGGACACCACATAACCTTTCGCGTTAAATAACACCTCGCAAAAGATGGATTGAACTGTTCCCGCATCGTTCAACATTTTCATCCAACAGCACAGCGTACGGGAAAAGAAAATATGTTCACTTCATAATCGTCACTAACACTACGGTCTGGTCAGCTTGCGGTGGCGCTGGCGGCAATCTGTCAAAACCGACGAGGGAGACTCGGGAGATCCTTATCACCACAGCCGAGTTTTCCGGCCAACCACCTCACACGCACACCAACGCACTGGTGAGATACATTTTCCACCACAGGAACCCGATCAGCACCGACGCGCACAACTGTTCGCTCCACGCAACGCGCCCAGACTAACAGTTTGCACTCCCCGATCGCTACTACGATCCGTCGAGATCAGTTGGGAAAATTTGCTCTTCTCAAAGAGCTGTGAATGAATTTTCAAGAGCATTTACAAGAGAATCTTTTGTGAGTTAGTGATAATTTTTAAAGGGTCTAAGTGACTGGTTAAAGATTAATCTTCATAACATTGATGTACAGTATTTTAATGAAATGTATCGAAATTTGTTTTATTTTATGAAATGGACCTCAAATTTGTCTGATTCTCTCTTTCCTCTCCATTTCTTTCCCTCAGTCACTTTTCCATCTTTATTAGACATATGTAAATGAGAAATATAATATCATTCTCTCAATATTTTGACTCTCGTCAGAGAAGAATTATCAGGAAGAAACTGTCTCCTGCGTTTGAAACTGTTTACTA
>JXWZ01000389.1:0-14898 GCA_000956215.1 Anopheles farauti No. 4
ATGAACAAGTTTGCCGCCGTTCTGGTGTTGGCCAGCGTGTGCCTGGCCGGCGTGTCGGCCCAGTGCCCGCGTATCGTGACCCGCGCCCAGTGGGGTGCCCGTGCGGCCAGCACGTCCCAGCTGCCGATCCGTCCGGCGCCGTGGGTTGTGATGCACCATACGGCCGGTGCCCACTGCACGACTGATGCCGCCTGCGCCCAGCAGATGCGCAACATCCAGTCCTTCCACATGGACGGCAACGGTTGGGCGGACATCGGGTACAACTTCCTGGTCGGTGAGAACGGTGCCGCGTACGAGGGCCGTGGCTGGGGACGCCAAGGAGCGCACGCCCCCGGATACAACGATCGCTCGGTCGGCATGGGCGTGATGGGCACGTTCACCAACGGCATCCCGAACGCTGCTGCCCGCAACGCTGCCCAGCAGCTGATCAGCTGCGGTGTCTCCCTCGGTCACATCGCCTCCAACTACTGGCTCATCGGACACCGACAGGCCGTCGCCACCGCCTGCCCCGGTAACGCTTTCTTCAACGAAATCCGCAACTGGAACCGCTTCAACCCGAACGTTTAAAAATGCGTCTAAAAATAAACTAGTATAAGAAAAACCGTGTCTCTAAACAAAAAAAAAACAAGTGTTGTATTTGTGGATATGGGTTTGGTGTTAACGTGCGTGCAGGATGACAAAAACACATCAGACAGACCGATGATGATTTATCACACACCAAAACACTCTTGGATGGAACTATCTCGCCCGTTTCGTTGACGCACCTTCAGAAGATTCAGTTCATCGTAAGGTGTCAACGATGAAGATCGATAAGCTTTTCGGCGAGGAATGCAGACAGAATGTGACAATTACGCACCTTTTGTGTGGCTTGTAATCGGCCAATCGTTCACTCTCGGAGCGAAAGATTTGTGCTTATGAAAAGTGACACGAATAGCGATTAGTGCACTGAGTGCTTTACGACGAGCTTCGCTTCACACCAATGGTCAGTGTTTTGTTGTTGTATATTAACATTTTTTAGTTATTTTATGACAGAAAAAAGTCACTAGATGCTTTTATGTCTATGAAAAACTCTTAAAAATCTGATTGTTTTACAATAAATTAACATGATAGATCAAATTTATCACACATCTTTTTTGTAGTACATTGTGACACCAAAATTAATAGTAATCCATAAGCGAGTGATGCTTATAAATTTTTCATGCGGATATTTGTGTGCCAGCCACTGATATTTATGTAATATTTAAGCATTGCTGCGTAATCAATATTTGAAGACGTTGAAATATGCTAGGAACATTAATCATATGTTAGTGTGAGTAAGAGTTACAGCGTCTTGATTTGCTACAGTCGATTAATCTTTCGAAAATATTCGGAAGGTGTGGACGGTCCCGAGCTGCGACAAAGGCAATCAATACATATGCTCAACACTAACCAAAAAATCATTCAATCATTCATTTGATCAAAATAAAAAATCATCAAAAGATTGTATGGAGATGTGGAAGAAAGAGGTGGTGCATTCAATTTCGATGGTGTGCTGCTTCTCTCTTATAAATTAGCTTATCTATCTATAAATGTTTACACACAAAGCATATATGAAGCACTTATCGTGTATTACAGGTATAGGAAGTCTTTCATGATCGTGTGATAAAAATGTTGGTGATAAGATGTACTACAATACTCTTATCTTAGGCCGATTAGCGTTGATAAGGTAGTAGTAGATGCCGGCCACCGAACACAGAAAATAAAGTAGCCAAATATTTTAACGATTTATATTTAGAATTCAAAATTGCATCAAATAACATGGAATAGCGGCTCGAGATTTCGCTCTGAAATATGTTGCTGGAAAAATTCTCCTTAAATCTATTTTCTTTCTTTTTTTTTGCCCAAATTTCACTGTTTATGTTTCAAAAATACAAATATTTATCATGTGTGCTGAGCATTATTGTCATTATAATTGTAATTCGCCCCAGCCCCGAAAATATTGTAAACCTTCCCACCGCTCTATTATTGTCTTCTGTTTGGGTTCTAAACGCTACGTTTGTCGCGTTGTACCTTTGAGCATGGGGAATCGTTATTGTCACTTTTATCACCCAATCGGTTACTGTCGGTTTGTATTTGCTTAGTTGCGCTTTTTGGCCGGACTCGGTGGCGGTTTGGTCGCTCCCGACGGGAAGATAATGAACAGTGAGAGTTGTATCGCACTCAGTGCTAGTGCCATCAAGTTTTGTACCTTTAAGAGTGATTTGTGGTTTGATTTTATTTAAAAAATCTTCAGAGATCAGAGTAAGCCGTGTGGAAGGTGTTACTACATACCACGAGGAAGTTACTGCGCAAGATGATACCGTAGAGCAGCCAACAGAACGATACGACCGCACCGAGAAAGATGATCGGAAAGGGAAGCCCTTCGGTGCTTTTCTTCTTGAGAATGTCACCCTGGTGGAGAAATATGAAAGAAAAGCGTTCACTTTCGTGCTACTGTCGCACTAACCCGCTATCCATTTTACCAGATCGAGCAACGGCATGCCGACCAGTGTCCATAGCAACCCGGTCAGAATAACACCGAAGCGAAACTGTACCAACTTCGGATCCTCGTACTGGACGTACGACAGCACGCCGACCGTAAACGCACCGGCCAGCCCAATCTGACCCCAGACGGCGGTCTTTCTCGGTCCGTCCGTGTACAGATAAAACCCGCACACATACAGCAAATTCAACGCCAGCCCGATAAAGTTCACCCGGATCATACCGTCGTCCCGCAGCATTTGCCCGAACTGGACGTTCAGCAGGCAGAAGACGGTGCAGCCGAGAAACGGAAGCACCGAAAAGCCCACCGTACTGCCCCGTCGGCGGATCTCGTTCAAGGCCAACACTCCACTGAAGAACTGCACCACGGTCACGATGGCCGCCGTCAGTCCGACCGTCTCTTTGTACGGTTGCAATGCCACAGCAATCGATTCCATTGCGCAGCAGGAAGCTTCTTCCAGGATCCGGCGATAGGACCGATCGCGATCGTATTGTCGGAATGTCTTACGTAACAAGGTGCCCTTTTAATGGGCCTATCACAAGCTGACTGAAGACACGTTAACTCTTTCCACTTTCTTCACTGATTGCTTTTACATCAATTCGGCACCGATCTTTCGGATGCTGTCTGATAAGCCGGCTCGATTATCTCCAGTGTAGCGTGCCTATAGCAGCACGTTCGGCAGGTTTACAAGTGATGCTATTCTTCTATGCAGTGTTGGCCTTGCGAGCGAAGGCGCCTTCGGGACGGTTTGGAACTTGGTAGCAGTAGTAAGCGAAGGTTGCGGGACGACGGGTATGTAAAGTAGGTACAAACTAGTATAAATTACTCCAGATTCTTGCACCCAATCTGGTTTCGACTCCCCTTTTCGAAACCGTTTTTGTTTATATTTTGTTGATTTGTTTGACGTTCCCAAGTAGCACTTCAAATAAATTTAAACGTCAAACGAAAAATCGTTGAAATGACGAAGCAGACACCGGATTTTTGAAATATTACAAAAATTGTACAATTTCACAGCTTCGACAACAACTGCTAGGTGCGAAAAACAACATAATTTTACTGTTTTTTAAAAGAAAATTTGAAGATGAAGAGTTAACTCTGCTCGATTAGTTTCATTAGTATATACGCTGCTTACGATACTTTTAGATATAAACGTTCCTGATTTTTCTAGACATTCCTTAGACGCACAGACAGCTACCAAAGAAATAAAGTGTTAAACAACTACCAAAAGTAATTATTAATCACGTCCAGATTAAGCATGTTTTCCAGGTTTTCAACACAAATACGCAACTGCAGGAGCATATCAACTTACAAAATATGCTCGCTTTGAGTAGATTCAGAACTTCAGAGGGTTGAAAATGCCAAAAGTGTTCGAAACTAAATGTTGCATTTCAATTGCATTCTTCCAAAATCGAGACACAGCTTAACAGACTACATTATAATTAAAAAAACGGTGTCGCCTACTACGTCATTATCATATGACTCCCTCCAAAAAGGGAGTAAAATGAAAAAAACACTGCGTTTTGTCATCAGTTCATAAATCCAAATTAAATTATCTCTTGTTAATTAGTATGACGAGTAACGGATTTTAGTAAATTTAATAAACAAACACAAACAAATGAAAATAACGTATACTTTTGTTTTCTTTATATTCTTTCGTGCATAACACTCTCTGCTGAATTATCATCTCATTTTTAGGCTTAGTTTTTCTCGATACAAAACAAAATTTCTAATAATAAATAGTATCATTAGCGTTTCCCGTGCTGTCCTCAGCTAAACTCTCTTACTATCCACTAAAAACACACACGCCTTTGTCGCTAGTCTTTGTGTTGTTCACCGTATCCCAATTATTAACAATAACGTTCGCAAGCGATACTGCTGGTAATGCAAGGACGACGAACAAGGTTCGTTTCTTTTTCCTCTTCGGTGTGAGTGTGTGTTTTTTTAAACACGTTATGCCTACATCTATCTTGCGGAGGATGCAACGATTTTCTGGTCCAAAATGATGGATGAAAAGGAGCAAATAATAAGACGAAAAAGGGCGAAGTTCATCAAACGGCAACGAACATTCTTCATCAGAGGGGAAACACAAAAATGAACATATCAATTGGCTACCCATTTAATTTGCTTCAAAAATATAGAACTTTCTACAAGCACATTGTCTAACTGGTGTATCCTTATTCTTCCCCTTTCATCTGCAATCATTATCGTTGCATTCAGTCACGTTATACTGTAAACGTTATAAAACAAACGTTATTCTTGCTAACCCACCACGTCTCGAACACTTGCATCGTCTGCCCCACACACAGTACAAATACGATTATCTAATGAAATTTCGAAAACTTGTTTCCTTTACAAATGGCCCCCATTCGGTTTTCTCGCTGACTATTGCGGTCGTTAGCCAACCGGCCCAAGTCTCGTAACTTTCCCCTCTCACGAATTAATTCATTATCCTAAATATTGTATCATATACTGTTCCAGTTGCCCCGCGTCTTCACCCTATCCCGTATCTGGAGCTGGTGTCGGCTGGCCGGGTTCGCGATAGCAATTTGAATTTGGAGAATTTGCAGCTTGCTCGAACGACGGAAAACTCTACTTACTTACTAACTTTCCTAACCTTAACGGATGTGTTTTACGCATTTGCAGGCGTTTTTTTTTTGCATCTTCTTGAGTGGAGAGCAGCTATTTACAGTACGTTTAGAATTTAGACGTGCATTTTTTTAGTATCCATCGGGAGTAGAACCAACCCGTCCCTTAAACCTAACGCACTTGCCGCGGGTCGCGGTTTTAATGTGATGAGAGGATGATCGTGAAATGTTACGTCTTGTACTTATTGCACAAGTAAACTCATCTGTTCCGTACGGGAGAGGACTGTTTTTTCCTTATCATATGGTGCATGCATGCTTTCTCTTACTCTCCCAACGCTAGGCTCGAGGATCAAGAAAGACAGTTAGAGGGGTTCAGTTCTTTTCTTCTCTGCTTTGATTTGCACTGTTTCGAGTGTCTGAGCCTGCTGAGTCAGTAGTCCTTGGTATAGAGTTACACACCTACTTCGAGCATAACGATAACGCGAGAAAATAGTGGCCGATCTTGGATCGACGATTCTGCTTCCCGGCCCGTGTCCGAACAACAGAGTAATATGCGTGCTGTTGCTTCCTCCGCAAGGGGAGTCTATCGTTTTAGTAACATCCAGTTCAGCTTCCTTTACTGTGGTGTGCTTGGTAACGTATCTTCCATGTCTGATGTGGAGCCACCTAACCGGTGCGCCGAAGCATTGGTTGACTGATTAGCTGCAACGTATATGGGAGGAGAGATGGGTAAAATGATGTAAATAGTTATACAAAAATAGTTCCAACCTATAGCTACAGAACGTCGAACGAAAAATAAACAAAAACTCTTTAAAAAGCATACACTAAAACGCTAAAAAGCAGGTTACAAGAACAATAATACACGAGATACGAGCGAGGAAGCGGACTAAAAACGACTAAAACATACAAAAGAAACACCAGCGCAACTAAAGCACAGCTTATTTTCATTTACGAAACACGTCTCTGTACCAAAAAAAAAAATAAACAAACAGCAGTTCTTAAAGTGAATGATACTTGTTTAAACCCTTGTAGTCATGTTTTGGGATATAATGTGCCATTTGACATACATAATAAAGCGCATGAAATGTTCCTATAGAAAGGAAACTCATCAAAAGCATTTGCATTTAGTATCGAATATTTTTAGAGGTCAAGTTATAAGCAAAAACTACATGAGTTTTATTTGAGAATGTGGTGCAAGAAAAAAATATTTGATACTTGTGACGCACAGCTGTTCCACTCAATATCCAATATATCGACAACAAATCAGGGAAAAGTGTATAAAAATAAATGCTTAAACATTCATTTCAGTAATATGCTGTATCAGGTGTTTTAACACGTTACAACAGTTACAAACGGCACACGTAATAAACAAAACGTACACGGCTAACACAAAAGAAAATAATAAGGCACAAGCCAAATTCACACGTAAAACAAAAAACGTCAAAATGCCATGCCATAAATTGCACCTGAACTGACCTAAAGCGAAGATGTGCCACGAGTAGAGCCTATCTAACCGATCGGGTGAGTGTGTTGTGGTAAGGTTTCGGACCGTTTTGTCATACAAAAAAGTTGCAATTGACAACACGACCCACACTCTTACGCATTTGGCTTCGGTTCGTAACGATTCGCTTCTTATATGTTTGTGAGCAAGCAAAACAGGACGCAAGGACACGCCCTCGCGGGTACGAAGCGTGCCGGGTGTATGGATCACAGATAGAGCAAACGGTGGGAAGAGACACGTTTGAGGGATGGGCGGTAGTGGCGGCGACGTTACGAACCGAAGGACACCACCAATTAGATAACCTCACTCGTCTGTCGGCGGCGTTAGGAGGTGGCGGCGGCTGCCACGGTTGACGGTACTGAGAAACCAATGCCGCCGGTGCCACCGATCGGTGAACGTTGTCCATCGTCCGTACCATTACCGTCTGAGGCGGAACTTTCGCTTAGCTCTAGCTGACAGCCTAACGCACGAATGAGAATGAACATGATACGGTGTGATTCGGTGTAGGTGATGTTAACGATGGCCCGAGTCGGTGAGCAGATGATAAAAGATTTGAAGATTCGAAGAAAAATGAAAATAAAAACAGAGCGTGATGAAAACTGCCAACACGAATAAATACAAAACTCTATGCAACAAAGCCGCGCTATGGGAGCAAGCAGTCAATGGTCGAAAACTAGATGCGCCTGTGCGTGAGTTGTCGTAATCGACGGTGGAAATGGTTTCGATTCTTACCTAGAACTGCCTGTTCGACCCGTTGCCGATCGCGTTCGATGAAGAAGGCAGTGATCATAAAGAACACTCCGCCGAGGATCTCCACGAAGCAAGTAGAAAACAGGGCGTACTGAAGCGCACGGAATTTGACCAGCGGCGAATCATCGTCCGGATCGATCTGGTTGACCACACTCAGCATCGTACCGTTGACATTTTCCGCCAGCTGCGAAAGGGCGGGCACTCCGTTGATCGCGCCGGAACTTACGACGTACGAATCGGTGGATAGGTATTCCGAGCTTACTCGAATCACTCGCTTGATTGCCTCGGACATCTGGCAGTACGGAGAGAGATGGTTGTTAGTCAACTGACCAATTACAAGACATCGATAATCATTATACTCACCAAACCCACGAAGTAAGGACTGCCGGCATCACCGAACGCGTGTGAGATCAAAATCTGGAAGGCTTCAGCGGTCGACCGTCTTGTAGGCACAACGACGTACTGTACATACGCAAAGATATGGCAAAAATGTTTCATTAATAATGATTGAGCTTAAATAAAAAAAGAACAAGAGGCACGAAAAATAGAAAAGAATTTGAGAGCTTCACGATAACGAATGGCCCAGCGGTTGAGCGATTGCGCTAGCACCTCACAGATGGCGCTGCACTCACTCAAGAGACTATGCGTGAACGAAAATTGGAACAGACAGCGTGCAGCAGCGGCTTTCGCTTTCGATTGGTATTTTTAAACACACAAGCAACTGTCAGTTGCCGTGCGACGTGAGCAAAAACAAAACATAACGTAAAAATAGATAAAAAATAAAACATCGAGAACCAATTGTACACAATCTCCTTTGCCGATTATTCTACGTTATTTTGGAACAATTATTCGCTGTCGGCCACGCCCTGGCACGATATTTCCATCCATTCGTGACAATCTATGCACGGGCGGCTACAAAGTTTCGTTTTGTACAATTTGGGCGATCGTAGGCTCAACCGCAAATGGTCCTCTAGTGTGGACGAATAAGGAGAAAATGTTGGTCACAAAAATGTGCATAAATGCTTCGACGTGAAATGATGTATAAAGCTGGATAACTGCACGTTACTATTACCTACCAACTGTCCAGGCTGCCGTTTTAAAAATTGTGAAGCTCTCGAATTTCTTACCCAATATTGTGCCTGAATTTTGGTTATTTGTTTTGAAAATTTGCAAGCCCAAATGAAGGATTGTTACAATGAAAAAAAAAAGCACACGAAAACAGAAACTACATACTTTACAGCACACATATGCACACACATACAGCTCACACAAGAAAGAAAACGGCCAGAGAGGAATCATTTTACCACCCTTTCATCAGAATGGTTATAAACAGAATGGTGCATAGCGAAATTTAAACACGAACGTTTAAACCCCCTTTGCCAAGACTAGTTTTCGTTTTGTGGACCGGATGTTAAACGATATCCAACCCTTTTGAAAAAAGATTTCCGCCCTTCGCAAGAAAAAGGAATATTCATTGGCGAAAGCAGGGGTTACTAGTATGAAACACACCCGGAAGTAACAAATTCAACTACCGGCGACTGTCTGGCAGGAACAAATCGCTTCTAACGATGAATTGGGTTTGATAATGCATATTATTGCAATCGGTCACGAAACGACAACGACGCTAGGAAAAACATGAAAGAAAAAAATCAGTGTTGAACGATTGCTACGAAGAGTACCTAGTGCGTTAGGTGCTAGCATTCTTTAAAAAAAACTCCTCAAAATGCAGATGAAAAATTAGAAATAAACTATTTGAAAGTTTATCTTGTGCGAGCCTATGTTTGTCGAAGTTTGCTAAGATGAAGACTTCTCAGTTGATCAAACATTTTTTGTTATTTAAACATTACATAAATACCATCACCAAAATCGTGTATACGAACGTGTCTATCGTTGAAGAATGTGACAAAAAATGGATGCGGAAGTGCTGTGCTGATGCTGTGTGTGTATGCATCTGTGTGTGAATGTGAGTTGGTTTACAACGTTAGGACACACACTCAGAAAAACAAGTGGTACACAAAAGCGAACGAAACAGTAGGTAAGTAATAGTGGCAGTAGCGCAAGACCAATTATTAATAGCATTAGAAGTAGTATAATAGATGATAAACAGCAGAAACCACCGGAAGAAAGATGTGAGGTGTGTTTGTTGTTTGTGAGTGTGTGTGACAAGGGACAGTTACACGGAGTATACGGTTTGATAGAGAGACTCTTACCAGCAGAATGTCCGCTACGATCGCCCAATTGAGATTCAGGGCAAGTTCGCCGAAAAAGATAAGCGCGTACGACGCATAAATGTTCACCCGCACCAAGAACATCGCGCCGACCAGCAGCGGCGCGCTCACGATTAAACCGATCGCACAGATGTACGGATCAGCCTTTACGGTTTTGGTGTTGAAGCGCTGGGACAGGTACGAACCGAGAGGTACGCCGATGATGCCGGTTGTCATTGTGATAGCGCCGAATATGAACGATACTCTAAGTAACGTTTTTTTGTGTTTTTTTTTTGTTTGTTTGCAGCCGCCGCGATGCATAAAGATTGTCACGATGAGGATATCGACAACGAATAGAATGTCAACCCAAACGCACGCAGTATAAAACATACATTTACGGAGAAAGTGAGTGAGCGAGCGTGTGTGAGGGGAGAAAAGGTACCGAAGGAAAAGAAAAAAAAAGAAAAACAATTTTTTGATTAATTTTGAGAGAAAACCACACGTTGGGGGGCGACTGGTGTTACACAACACCGTACGAGCGGTTAGATTGCTGTGAAAAATATGGAAATTTAAAATTAGACGAAGGACCGCGTTGCTTGCTGTTATCGTACTCTTTCATCATTCTCTTCCATTATTCTGCTTGCTATGGGGCTTTGTACCGCTGTCGCTTACCAGCAGCATATCGGCCACGATCGGCCAGGACAGATTGAGTGCAACCTCGGCGAAGAATACCAAAGTGAAGCACCAGCCTCCGCTATACTTCACGACAACCAGCGAGAGAAAGATGAGCGGCGCGCTGGTGATCAAACCAGCGGCACAAATTAAAGGATCGGCGTTGGTGTAGTTCGGTCGTAGGTAGCTCGATAGCAGCGTTCCCGTCGGTACTCCGATCAGGCCTGCCAGCATCGCGACCACTCCAAACTTGTACGAAACACTTCCGAGAGAGAGAGAGACACGTGTGTGAGAGAGTTTAGGTTGCCATCCTTCGCCCTACAACGAAAAACAAAACAAACGATCCCTTCCTTGCCCAAAATGGCCCAAAACGGGGCCGTTACTTACTCGTTCAGTGTGACGTCTTCGTTGCCCGCTTGGGATAACAATCCCAGATGGATAAACTTCGGGCCCCACCAGGCCAGCGCACCGGCCACGAAGGCGACACACGTGAAGCCCGCCGTCGACAGCATGAACGATCGATTGCGCAGGATCGCCTTGATGTCCTCCGTGTACGAGGTGGCCTGCATGTTGTGCGTTCCCTCGCTCTGGCCCCGCTGGGGTTCGCGTAGCATCACGATCAGCACCACCGCAATCGCACCGAGCACGGGCGTCACCCGGAGTGACCAAACCCAAGAGTTCATCACGCTCGCCATCTTCGCACCGACAATGTACCTAAAATGGAAGCATTTGGGAAACGATCGTTAAAGCCAAATTATGATTTCCCCCAGCATTAGAATCCGCCTACCCGCAGCCCGATCCCACCGGGATGGCGAAGTAGAACAGGGCCAGCATCTTTGATCGCATCTCGTCGACGAACAGATCGGAGATGATGGTCGGTGCGATCGTGCTGTAGGACGCCTCGCCGATACCGACCAACGCCCGGAACGTGATAAACCACCCGAAATGGTTCATATACGAGCCGAGTAGTGTCGTCGTGCTCCAGAGCGATACGCCCAGCACCATGATCCATTTGCGCGAGTACCGATCGCCCAGGTAGCCGAACAGTGGCGCACAGATCATGTACGACAGCACGAACGCCGTCTGCAGCAGGCCACCCTCGTCGTCGCCGATGTGGAAGTGGTCCTGTATCTCCGTCAGCACGCCTGCGAGTGGAGAAAAAGAAGCACAAAAGGGTAAATCAACAATTGAGATAATCAGAAGGCGGAGTGTGATGATCGCCATTAGATGGTTGGTGCGAAAAGGAGGAATAAAAAATCTATATCTAATTGAACAGCACAATGGCGTGAAACGTTGGTCTCATCATGCGACCCGCAGCGTACGTCACAGTCCACGAGACAGGTGATCATCAGAAGGTAAGGTTGAATATGGAACGAATCTGCCAGAACGAACCTTCCGCTGACGCAAACATTTTTTCTTTGCCTACAAGCGATTTGGTAAAATCGTTATAAATGAGCATCCGATTTTGAAAATAGTAAAAATGTTCAACTGATTGCGCCACGAAATCATTGATTGTTTTTATTAATAAATTTGGGAGAAATATTCTATTGTCAAATAATGGCTATAAATAAAGTTTAAAAATCGGTTCCCTTACGCTCTGGGAAAGTGAACCTTTCCACCTGTTTGCATAGTTCGAATCGAATTGTAAATAATTAAATCGCTGAACTTTAACCTCAAGAGAGAAACATTTTGAAGTTAATTTAATTCTCCGTGACAAATAATTAGCTACATTGCAACCGTCATCGTTCGTAATTAGCATTTCATTTAACCTGACTCTGACTCTGGCGACCGGTCGGTCGTCCATACGGGTTTAATTTTGGTTAAGCTGATAAGTTTTTTGCTCGCACCAATCAGTTGCATTGTTGTCGATTAACCGATCGTCACCAAATCGTCGGTAAGCCGGTCCTCTTCCGGATTCCTTCGAGACCGACGCGATGATCGGTTCACGTGATGCGCCCAGGAAGGACAGCGTCGTGTTGTTCATTGTCGATACGTTGAACTACGAACTGAGCAGGGAGATTACTGTCCGCTTGTCAAAGGAAACGCGCCACCAAGCGCCTGGGTTTTGGGAGTGACAGCAGAAATGTATGCTTTTAAAAATAGTATGTATTTCCGTTGTTTCGCGAATGACCAAGGCAAGTTGTCAGTGACACGCCACTCGGGCGACGTTGCATCATCTCGAGTGAACAACAAGATCGGACGAGGTAGTAAGACAGTGGTGAGGAAAAAAAGCTACGCACGAAGTCGCATATCCTTTCGAAACATACCAAACACAACCGGGCTAATACCATGAACGAGCGAGGGATTTAAATTGAGTTTGGAAGCATTTTCCTGTATGTTGCGTCATAAATCTATTGCCAAAACAAATTGATTTAAAATAAGTTTTTCTTCTCTTCTAGCTTGCAGATTGATTAACTTTTTGTGCGTGGATCGTCTTTTATGAGAGCCAAATCAAAATGATACAATCATCGCTGCGTTCCATATTCCATTCGAGTGTAGTTTGAACCAATTTGAACCAATCAATCAGGTGGCTCTGCCGTGTTCGAGTGGATGACATGGAAACCGGTCACCGTTTCATCTAATTTTCCCCCCGAACACGCCAATGTGGAAGGAGCGAACCGGTCACACGCCGATCAAAAGAACGTCCCACGCTCGAAATGATCGTCTTGCAGCTTAATTGATCCTGCGGTTCACCTCACAGCCGAGCCAAAGGGCCAACGATACCAACGGTCGTCCATGCACGGGCACCATTTTGCTCTGGTAATTGGCAAATTGGACGTGGTTCAAGCGGGCCACAGTCGAGGTGACGAAAGGTTAGAAACGAAATTGAATCATCGGATCGAATGTGCCAATATTGGAAAATCAACAATCGAAAAATCAAGGAAAGACAAATAGGAACATGTCGTTTTGAAGATCACTCCACTCTGATGGAGGACAAATTTGGCCGTAAGGGTGGGTTTTCGTTTCTACGAGCAGAGAGATGCTCTCAAATTTGCTAATGTAAACTAATCGGTTCTAAGGTCGCTACCCAAGTCCAAGGCTACCAAGGCGGTAGAACGACGGATATGGAAGACCGTTTTGGTTCAATGCCAGCCACCCTTACTGGTGCACTGGGGTGCGATGCTGACTGCACGAGATGGCGAGAAGATTGGCTGGGTTTGAGTCATCGTTTAATTAATTTCAATGCAATACAGATAAACAAAACGGTTCGTCCATCAGCACGCGGCGAGAGTTCATCGCGAATCTGCACCGCGCGATCGTAAGATTTGAAAAACCTTGAGTTTAGAAGAGTCTCGTCTCGTCTCTCCTATGAAAAGAAAAGCTGTCCGAATTTCCCCTCGCATCGGACGACCCATTCGAGAGGAGCAAAAAAGAAAACGGTAGTTAAGAAAAACATGCCTATAAACGAGCATCAACATGTTCGACGCGCCGAAGATCGCGTGATCGTGACGCACACGTGTGTGCGTGTGCGCGTTACAACATCCAACAAGATGCGATAAAAAAATGCACCTCCAATAAGGCATATGGCACACCGTGGCCGTGGCAGAACCAATACCAGTAGAAGAATGGATTGGTTCCGGCCGAAAAGACGATGCGGAAAAGAACGTACACGTTGTTTTACGTGCTTGTACGGAAACACACCCCCTCTTCTTTTTCACGGTACGATACGGTTAATTTAGTTCCCGCTCGTTTCCCATCGTCTCACCAACACCGGGGGAACAGGTTGAAGAAGGCGTTGTACAGCTGCATTCTATCACAGAGAATGATGCACTTGGTTAATCAAAACAACCGCGGTTTGGAATGGATCGCTTCCAAGCCGACCTCTTTCGAGCAACGGAACGTGTAGTTCGGAAGGTCATACAAATGGAAAAACATTTCCCTCGGATCCTGTAGAAACAGACGACTTCGTTAGGGACGAGGTTCAAGTTTTGTTTTGTTGACATTATCTAAACCAAGAAAGAGGTTTTTTTTTTCCCAATCCAAAAACATGATGTGAAGAATGCATTTATATTGTATCGTGGTAAGCGCACCGATAAGATCCATGCAGTGAAGTTTTTTCCACAATAAAGATGTTTCTTCTCCGCCTTCGTACAGCAAGAAGCCACTGCATTTGGAATCGAAAATAAAAACGCATCAACGCTTGAAGGCGTTAATGGCAGCTGGCATCCATCATAAAGATAGGTAAGCAGCTAAGACATAACGCGAACTGTTCGTTAGTGATGATTGATCGAATACAAACTGTTCCCCATCCAAAGAAGAGGGAAGACCCAGCACGTGCATGATACCCACATTATCTCCAGCGTGTTAAACTTCAACCCAGACTTCATCTTATGCTGCTAGGTCGATCGTGGGTTTGAAAGCATGAAAGGGAGTAAAACGTCCCATATCGCTCGCACTTGACGCTCCGGGACGAAAGCGATACTGCGGGAAAAGTGATCGTGCTGTTGGGAGGCATCATCTTTGTCACCCTATGTTCAGAGGGTTTACAGCTGGTGTGTTAATAAAATTATTTATGCTCTCTTCCTAGAGCTGGCCAGTATCACAATCGGTTCGCCTTAAGTGCCTACCGTCTAGTGAATCATCGCTTAGGGGAATTGCTGCGGCACGCCAAGAACAAATAGACACACCCTGACCGTGACTCAGTTCCAGTAGGACGATTGC
>JXWZ01000397.1:0-18045 GCA_000956215.1 Anopheles farauti No. 4
TTTTTTTTTTTTCACGAGCGCCACTGGGTTGCTCCGGGAGATGATGGCAACAGCACCTCGAACTGATAGGTGGGAAAGGGGGAGGTGAGTAGGTGTGGTGTGGGAGACAGTATTCGAGTTCGAAAAGCAGATGTTTTTCGATACCAAAACCCAACGCGAGGAAGCGGCAGCAGCTGACGAGCCGCCGGTCCGGGGTGGTTGTGGGCGTGCAAGAACGAGCGAGAAAGAGCACCACAAAAAAGAGAGCGAAAGAGAGAGTGTGATACTCCGTGTATTAAGACGAAACAGACAGGCTTTGCGGCGCCTGCTAAGAATACGAATTCACAAAAAAAAACGAGCGACAGAGAATGCATGTGTCAAATATGTGTGCAACGAAAAATCAACTAAAATTAAGCGAATATTCTTTTCACCATCACTTCTTGCTCGACTTGACCGTGCTGCATTAGGTGTGTCTTATTCCCAGGGTTTTATCGATTTAATCACGCTGTCTATAAAGGTGCTCATGTTTGCTGTTCTGCAATAGCTGTAGAACCCACTAGGAAAGGCACTGTTGCGTGCAGCAAACAAGAGACCGAGCGCGGAGCTGCTGCCACACCAAAGCAACACCTTCGTTACACTGCTTGCCCAACAATAACGATGACGAGGCAAGCGAGCGGAAGATGAATCTCCCTGTTCGCTGATGTGAACAAATCGCCCGGTAGGATATGAAGAAAATCGCACTCTACGGAGGAACGAAAAACTAGCTTCACAATGGCACAGAACTGCGTCACAGTGGAGACCACACGGGTTTCGTGGAAATTCTAAGTGGGGTGGTTTGCTTTGTTGTTGTTGGTCAGCGAGAAGGGTTTCCACCACACCGCGGGCTGGGGCGGGGGGCGAGAGGATTGGGCAGCAACGTGTGGCGTGTTGTGGATGGAGAAAGCAAACACACACGCGCACCCTAGACGATACACGCACGAACGCACGCACGATTTTCTTTGTGGGAGAAAGAGAGAACCTCACAGCGAGAGAGAGAAAGAGAACACACGCACACGTACCAACACAAACACAGCGTAATGCACACAGAAAATGTTCACTAACGTTTAAGGAAACCCTTTCAGGATGAGACGTTTCAGGGGGCTTTTCGGAGCCCGTTTTTTTTCTTTTTGCTTTGTTTGCTTCCTATCCAGTTGGAGATGGACTTCCGTGTGTCGCGCGGACGCGTGTGTAATTTCGCTTTGTTTTTTTTTTTTGTTCGCGTTCGCGGGAGAGACTTCACACCGACGGCGGACGCGCACACCCGTGGACCGTTGTTGGTGTGTGCGCGCGCGTGTTCTCACCCCGTTGTTGCTCGGTGGCGTTTGTGGTGATGAATGCGCGGAGAAAAGAAAACGACGACTCGAACCGTTTTCCTCCACCGACCGGAGCGGGTCGGGTCGCGTTCCACTCTGTCCGCGAGCATAAAATTGCGAGAGCGCGAGCGACGACGTATTTTTGTGTGTGGATCCAGCGCGTACATCCGCGCGAAAGGGAGAGAGAGAGAGAGATGAAAAAATGTGCAGCCGAGAAACAGAGTGAGTGAAATCCGCGCATGTTTCTTCTTATTTGTGTGCGGAATGGAAGCACGCGCTCTCTCTTTCTCACTCTCTCTCTTTCGCTTCCCTCAGCTCACACGGTTCTTGACGGTTCTCTCTGGTTGCTGAGAGTGGGGGAGAGATGATGCAGCGCCATCATCATCAACACCATCATCAGCAGCGGCGTCATGCAAAACAAGCAAATGATGTGTGTGTTTGTGTGGAGCAGCGGCAGCAGCGGGCCCCAAACTAAGCCCGTGGAGTTGTGCACTAAAGGCAGAAGGAGGCAGAAGAAAAGAACACCGAAAGAATTCGTGACCTATCAAACAGAAAATGGGGTAGATAAATACACTTTAAGATGTGTTTCACGACGCGTAGCACACCCTCTCTCTCTCTCTCTTTCTCTCTCTCTCTCTCTCTCTCTCTCTCTCTCTCTCTCTCTCTCTCTCTCTCTCTTAGATGTTTTCTGATGGACGGCAGACAGTGGGAAAAGATTAGGGATAGTTTAAAGAGTTGCATTAGAAAGAAAACCGGAGGAAGAAACTTCGGGATTCGAACGGACGCCGTGTGGCGTAGGAGGCCTTGCATTTATCCAATACACTGCAGGACTTGCTTCCTTTTGAGAACTTTTTATTGGCTTCAAATACTGCACCAAATGACAGATCGATTATTGGATAAAGCTTCGATTCGATCGATTTACACACGAAACGATAAACGTCAAACAGAATGACCTAGTTTTCATACGTTCATACGTGTAATCAGTACACCAAAAGAAAAAAAGGATTTATCTGAGACTGTGAACAGAGATTCCTGTGGGGTGGTATAAGGTTAAAAAACTTCCAGTACAATTGTGGTTCATCACGCAAGCCAGAGCAGAGCAGCTACAAACGAGAACAAGCGTGTCGTTATTTCACCGTCGCCCGTGGGATAAAGCGGAGTTTTGTTTCGTGTGCGTTTTGCCTCACCCTCCAGTTTCCTGTCTCGATGGAATGGAAATCCGTCCAATCCGATTCTCTTGCTACTAGCGTCCAAGGACAAAGGAACCGTCTGGGTTCAGGTTTCGTTCAACGATCTCTACGATTCGCCCCGGCACTGCAAGTTGCGTGTTTGTATGTGTGTGTGTGTGTGTCTACGCGAGACAGTTTTGTTTTCTCTATGGGCAACAGAACTGGTTGCATATGCAGCGCGTGTAGGTGTGGGATTGCATCGGCGGATGGCCGCACGAATGAAGGATGCAGCTAAAAAGTTGGATCTTCTTCTTCTTCTTCTATTTGGCGTAACGACCGAAGTCATGCCTGCCATTTTACTGGCTTTCTAGACTGATTTTTACCACCATAGCTGGTTAGTCACTCCTCGCTAGGGGGAGGGAGACGGTCCGAACGGGATCATGGTACCGGTCCTGTCGTGTGAAGAACCGGCGCCGCTACCACTACACCACCGGGCCGCCGAAAAAAAAAGTTGGATCATTGGAGGATTTATCGTGAAACTCTAATACCTCCCCCTCTCTCTCTCTCTCTCTATCCCTCTCGAGGTAAGCACTTATTCATGTTGTGTATGGAAAGTTTTTTTTTTATTGTGCTTAAACAACAATTTGGATGGCGGAGCAAAACTTTGTTTTTATTGTGGAGTTTAATTCGAAGCGTGCAACAATAAAAACAAATTACTTTTTCAACGTGAGACTTGCCATCATTAGCATAATTATTCTTTTAGCTTTTTTTGTCGATTGCATTTACGTCGACAAAATATTATTTTAATCACTAGCACCAGCTTGGTGAGTTAGTTTTAGGCGTGTTTATAATTTATGTGTAAAATTACTCCAGTTTAATATTTAATAATAATTATAAATACAGATAATTTTGAAATACAGATATTTTAGAGTGGTTTGAAATTTGTCAAAATGTTTAAAAATCTTGTTTACAATCCGCTTATAATACTTTCCTTGCCGTCGGCAATTTAGAAAAAAATAGGCTAAATTTTGGCAAAACTAGGCAATTTAGGCAAAATTTGTGCATATTACTTTTTTTTAAGTTGAATGTGTTGCATTCATTCAGTTTTACTTATGTGGTTGACAGAATAATGTTTTACAACCACGTAAAAAACATGAAGTGAAGAGTTAAAAAGCGAAACATTTGTAAATGAATAGTGAAAGTGATGAATAAACCCAAACCCGAAATTAATCAAAGCATCATTTTCTTCTCGGTACTCCTGGAAACATATGCCAAATTTTATTCCCTGCTCCTCAATTGTATAACGCACTGCATACATACAACATTGTTAAAACAAAACGAAATAATAAACCAACTAAATCTCATCCCAACCGAGATATTTTCGTTTCGTAACATTTCCCGGTGGGTGTATGAAAACAAAACAAAAACAAGCCATTATGTAAACTAAGAATCTTACATAACCGCGTGCAATGGTCAGCAAATGGAGTGCAAACTTTTCCAGCTGCTCTCCCGCCGCAAACCCATAAAAAGGTGTCCCAAAAGCGTGCTCCTCGCTCCCCCTGTCGGTTTATTTGCATCGTCCGGGAGGGAATAAATAGCGACGCTGAGAGATGGGTGTAGGTAATGTTACCGCATTAGATAATAATAAACACAAGCGCACGGGATGGGGAAATGGCAGTTGTTCCGCTGTTATTCCGTGCACACCTTCCGGTACAGGTCGCGTGTGTGGGAGTCCGAAATGGAGCTGGCTGGGACAGGTTTTTTTTATTCCACCTGAGCAGCTTCCGTTATGTCAGTTTCGTCCTTTCCGGTGGCAGGGAGGGACACAGTCTGCCGCAGTCACATTCCGCCAGTGTGAGCGTTGAAGCCCAGGGACATCCTTATCCTTATCGTGTGCCGCGTTTGTTGCATCATCTGTTTCTGATTCCTCCGAGATGGTGGGCACGGCCAGTGTTGCACGTGTTGTGCAATAAGCGCTGCGGAGTTGTTTTATAAATAACATTACACAATTAACTTCCTTCTTCTACATCGATGGAGAGACGATGTGTTTTACCTGTTTAAGCTATACAATATTTAATCCTGTTTTTTGGTGAATATTTCCTTTCCTCGTTTGTCACGATCTGTATGCTCCTGTTTATCAAATAACGCTCTCCCCTCCTGGATACTCCGTTGTTGCGGCCAATTAGGCCACGATCTTTTCTTTGTGCCACCACACAAAGCAAAACAAACTATGATAAGGTTTCGTACGCATGATCGCGTGCGAAACAAAGCACGCAGAAGCAGTCGGATCGCTTGCCCTCGCTCCTATCTAAGCTTGTACACCGATCTGGTCGACTAAGTCCGCTCGACGCTGGTTGCGTCTATCCTCCAGGGTCAATCTACTTAGCACCAGCGAAGGGCTTTGCGTGTGCTGGCAGCGATTTGCTTCTCGGACGCAATTTGGATGCTACGAAAACACTCCTACTAACAGCGACGGAAGCTGACCTCAATTTACAACGGCAGGAAGGACCCGGTTGGTGGAGGGTGTGGGATTGACGCACACTTTTCGGTCCTCATACGCACTCAATCAGTTGGCTGTGGTGGTGGTGGTGGCCGGCGTAAATTGATAAAGAGCAACATAACGATCAAAGTCCGGAGTTGCGGGAAGACTATTTTACTGGTTTAATACACTGGATTATCTAACGATTTAAAGCTGTTTATTTCAGGTTTGGTATAGTTAAAAATAATCCTACAACAAAAGCTAAATGTACTAAGAAACTGTTGTAATATTCTTATGAGTCTCGTGATGCAACAAATTGCACAACATCTTTTTACGATGTCTATTTGTAAGCAATGAACAGAGCTACAAAACTTTCCGAAAAAGCTAAGATTATGTGGCAGACTAAAATTAGAATGCTGGAGGTTTCGCAGGAAAAAAAACAGTCGCTTTCTGTAAAACAATAGCCAAAAACCTTTCGTAATAAGCTCCGAATAGAAAACAAAACAAAACAGCACCGAACTGTCACTCGTGACAACTGCTGTCCCTGTGCTTTGTTTTGATTCTTTTAGTAGGCTGTGGTGAAGTTTGTTCTACCGCTGGTTGGTTTCTGCACGCAGGAAGGCAGCCACTTTGCTTCATACGTTCTTAGCTGTTGCAGGCCGCCAGCGTCACATCAGGCTTCCGGGTTATAGACGCTTCGAGCGTGCCCGCATGTAACAGAAAGCTAGAAAGAACAAACAAAAAATAGTTCTGACTCCATCGTGACAGTATGACCTCTGCCTGAGATGCTGTGTGCTATTCGGGTTTGCTAACCCACCGCCGCCGTCGCCGCCATACGTACGTACGTAGGAATCAGAATGGACCGAGGAAGATTATGACGTCCGCACGGTGATGGGGAAATTTGCACGCGCTGCTTGCGGAGTGGCAAATCAGCTGAGTCATGATTCTTTCCCGGAAGATTTGCTGGACGGCGGGCACGTGGGGGGGGGCACCATCGTATTATAATCATTATTGCGCTAGTTCGCTTCGGGTTCTTGTGTTGCTTCGTTCTTTGTCTTGAACCCGCATTGCAAGTTCCTCGACGATGGAGGATGCGTTTCGACTCAGTAAGGCTGAAACATGTGTTGATAAACCAACAACATTGCTGTAATTGCGTGCGTGCGTGTGTGTGAGATGATTACGTTCGAAATTCTATTAATTTTGCCTCGGTTGGAGAAAAAAAAACATCAGTTTGGTCGTCTGAGGCGCGGATATGCTGTGGGGAATTGGAAGCGAAACATATTAGAAGTAAAACCGATTAAACGAACGTGGATCACAGTAGGCAACCGCGGCTTAGCGCAGATCGTTGGGTGTGAAGGAAAGAGACGCATGCTGGCGGCGCTGCCCAAGCGAGCGAAAGAGACAGACGATGCTGTGAGTCAGCCGTGAGAGGGTGCGTTCGCTGGTGCGTTCGGTACAAGTGTACTTGGAACAGCTGATTGGCCACCCCACGGTTTCATCGTTCTCGGTGCAGCTGTACCGAGCTGCCATTGAATCGCCAACCATGTGCGCCGGTGCAAGAGCTAGAGCGAACGAGACAGCGAGAGTGAGAGATGAGAGATTGGAACGTGCGAAGAGCGCTGGAGTTGATTTTGAACTGCAAGAGAGAAGGGAAACGAAAGATCAAGTGAAATAGAGTTGAGGCTTGTATGGGGGGAAAACATATGGAGAAAATTAGATTCACCGTTTTGTGTGTTGTTTTCTCCTTCCCGCACACATTCGTAGTCTGTTTCGATGACTGTTCGGTGCACGCGTACCGAGCGACACAAATCATCGAGTTCATAATATGACGCAAAGGGTCAACCAGTTTTAGGTTGTCATAAAAGCTATGCTTCTGGTTACAGCCATGAAGGAAATAACTTCAATTTTGGGAACATTTCGTGTGTGATAGCTTAACTAAACTATTATGTGGCTAGTTAATCAATCTGATTACATATACGCATCCAAAAACATAATATTGGTATCTTATCTTTTCAATCATGACCGTTTCACTTCTCGTTTTATGAACTCTGCTGCACCACGCAGTGGATGACCCATAATCCACAGTTTTGGTGAAATTAAGCTTAATAAATAATAATCAAATAGTTTTTAAACCAAGATTTATTGGTTCTTGATTATTTTCTTGAAGTTTGGTTTTTGAGGTTTAGAGTTTTCCAATTTCATTCTCGTATTTATGAGAACGATTGTCCTAGTACAAAGATCGGAAGTAGTGTGTTTTGATCGATATACCCTTTTCGAGGGGAGAATGGAATTTAACACATTTACGATTGATGAATCTAATAAAAACGAATTAATGTGGTTTAGAATTGATTTAGGTGGCATTGCGGTTACAAACTGCCATTTTTTAAATAGCACGGGTAAACCGAGCCCGGATAATCGGTGTTTGCGATTATTTGATTTAATGTAACTGTTTCATGTCCACATTGTGAACCACTATCGTCTGTCTTGTTTATTTCTGTCATTTTCTCGAGCCAAAGATATTGTCCACTTTGGTGCAAAAGAATTTTAATTGTTGTTAAGCTGCTTCAAATCATATAAAATGTGTTCCTAAGAGGAAAAATAACTTTGTGTCAATAGTTCCAGCAGACTTTGGCACGCTTGCCGGAACGCACGAAGAACCACTAAGGACGTGGAAGGATTTGTTTGCTCATGTGATCCAACGGTAGCAATGACGACATTGGCCCTTGTAACTGATGTAATTGTTATCGATTTTTTGCTGCCCGTGTGTTTTACGTTTTGATTTTTTCTGCATGTGACGGGCGCCGGATCAACGCATCCACTGGCTTAAGGACACGTGTAATGATATAGTCACGTTTGGGTAGCAAAAATCGTATCGAACAGCGAAACAAACTACGTACGTATCGAATCCATCACAACGAGGTTGCACATCGTTCCCGGAGCAACGACGCAGGAAAAACTGTCTCAGCGATGGAGGTGAACAAAGATGAAGCAAAGCGGTGCATCGAGTTAGCAACGGCCGCGCTGAAAGTGGGCAATCTGGAGAAGGCAGAGAAATTGCTGAAGAAATCTCAAAATCTGTACCCATTGGCTCAGGCGGAGGAGCTGTTGAGACGCGTGAAGGCTTCCCGTTCTAGGCCAACCACTGGAAACCATGGTGGATCCGGTGGACCAGCGAATGGAGAGTCTACCACTCGACGCCGCACAGCACCTCGCGCGGAAGAGAAACCGTCGGAACCGAAGCTGAACGTGGATTTCACACAGGACCAAGCGAACGCAGTCAAACGCGTTCAGAAGTGCAAGGACTTCTACGAAGTGTTAGGCGTCACGCAGGATGCGACCGATTCGGAGATAAAGAAATGCTACAAGAAGCACGCGCTACAGCTGCATCCGGACAAGAACAAAGCACCCGGTGCGATGGAAGCGTTCAAGTCGCTAGGCAACGCCGTGGAAACGCTGACCGATCCGCAGAAGCGAAAAGCGTACGATCTGTATCGCACGACCGGCGGTGGATCAATGAACTCGAGGACACGCACACCGAACAGCGAATTCAGTTACGGAAATAATGGGTTCAACTTCAACTCGACCTTCGACGCGGGCACGAACGATCTGTTCAACATGTTCTTTGGCGGCGGTTTCCCGCAGCAGCAGCAGCAGCAGCATCACTTCTATCGCACCCGAACCGGACGCGGTTCGCAGTACGACGATCGAAACGTTAGCCAGCCGAGTCTGATTTTCGGGTTAGTACTATGCTTCATCTTCGTGTCGCTACTGTCGACTTTCTTCGCGTCCGATCCGGTGTATAGTCTGCAGCACACGGCGAAATTCTCCGTCGAACGACGCACGCTCAACCTAAAGATACCGTACTACGTGAAGAACAACTTCCTGAACGAATACCAGGGCACGTTATCGCGGCTAGAACACTCGGTCGAGGAAGAGTACGTGACGTACATGAAACGCTCGTGCAGCAACGAACGGACGTACCGCGATGCGATGATAGGCCGGGCCAAGAGTTTCGGCAGCCGCGCCCAGTTCCAGCAGGCCCAGCAGCTAAAGATGCCGTCGTGCGATGCACTCTATCGGCTGGGCATCGGGGTAGTACAATACTAGGCAGAAGGGGTTTAGTTTTAGTCGCGAATTCACGATCGAACGAAATCAATCATTGCCAGTTTTCTGTGGTTGTTTGCTCCCTAGACCCGCTTCGTTCCTACCATAGGGGGGTCTGTAATTTTTATCCACGCCAAAATCCTGAACGTGCATTTGTAGGAACTATTTATTTCGAGATCATTTTTTTCTTCTTTTAGGGTTGGTAGATGTGTTTCCTTGTATTAAGTACAATAAACCTCTTCATACAATGTGTAGCCACCGTCGGTATGCGCTGGAATTTGGTTTACTTTTTGAGAATGTCGTACTAGGTGATGCATGCAACGTTGAGATGGCTTTCGGATAGCATACCCTTGCGCTACAAGACCTGTGCATTGCACTTTTTATTTCACTCGATGAATTCCATCTTCATTCAATAGTGACTTAGCTCGTCAGCTAGAATTGTATAAAATAACCCCACCCAAAATGCAGTGGCGCACAAAATAAATCATTTTTATACTCCCCTAATTCCGCGCAAATACCAATCCGTCGTTTCAAATTTCCATCCCTGGTTTCAATAGTTTCGCCGCCGGTTTTTATAGGTTATCATTTTTTATGATGCTCCCCTCCTGCCAAGTGGATCCGATCCGTTCCACTGGCTTTGGTGGAAATTTATCATCTAGCTTCCGACCGCATTAGTGTATGTTTTGATCAGTGGTGAATGATGAATCGTGTGGCCACTGCCCTACACGTGGTGTGGGGTGTATGCATAGACCAGCAGGCAGGCGGCGGTCGTCTAGCTTTCAATCGACATAAAACGAATTGCCCCCAACTGGTCGTAACTGAAACACATAAATCCGACTGCTTTCGTGTGCACTTTGGAAGATGTGTGACAGCCGGGAGGAGCCGCGACGGGTAAACCGGACCAAGGGGCCCGTCATTTGTAATGTTTACCGTAAATGTAATTTATAGCAGAAGTCGCCCGTGTCGTCGCGTTTTGACGGCACCTTCCTACCTTGGCGCAGGAAGTTGCATTAATTTATTTACCTTCCCGATGAGCACGTGGGGTCATGGTGCGTGTGTTTCTGTGTGCACTGACTAATGCCAGTACGGTTCAGCACTCCGATAATTACGTTAATGATGGAGCTAATTAATTTTTCACACCAGCGAGATCAGCCGGTTTGATTGGAAACGATGGGATTTACTGCTGGAAGCTACAATTGTGCAGCACGTTTGTGTCGGTCGGTCGTTGCCGAAACGTTAATCGAATCCTGTCCACTCCGTTGTCGGCAATTCCAGCATTCCACGAACGTTCTCCGCTAACTTCGTCCACTATCGAAAGATGTGCAGCAGCGTAGATGCGAAGCAGCCGGTTCGTTGCTATGGGCGATGATTTTTGGGAGCGTTAAATTTATTAATCATCATTTTTATTGATCTGCAAGAGGGGAGAAACGTTTGTCGTGTGTGTACGAAACCGTAACCGCTGTCACTATGTAGGTTCTCGGACCCGTAAAGCCGGCTTGGGCCATAATTGATATAAAACGATAATCAATCATGCCTCAAGGACATCCTCTACGGGGGATCCGAAGCTAAAGGCGTTGTGTCGCATCAGCTTTGTCTTTACGCGTTTTCTAGTTTGGTGTGTCAAAGTGTGGCGGTTTTTTTTGTGAGAAAACACCACCAGATACGGCGAGTTTGATGAATTGGTTGTGCTTTTCGTTCGGACAGTCTCCGGTCTGGCTCCTTCCCACTATCTTTGTTTATTAGTTTTATTCAAAAAGAAAAAAAAAACACACACATTCACCCTCCACATTACACAGTCAACACAGTCTTATCTTACTCCCGTAGAAGAATTTTCACCGGTATTCCGATGTCCGGGCGCAGCACGAGATCGGTCTTGATGCGCAGCTTCACCAGCGACTCGCCCGGCAGTATGCGATAGTTGGCGATCAGCTTGATGATCGACACCTTCATCTCCATCAGGGCGTATCGCTGGCCGATGCAGTTGCGGGCACCGATACTGAACGGCAGATAGTCGAACGGGCCCCGCTTCGATTCCGCGTCCTCGGAAAAGCGCGACGGATCGAACTGATTCGGGTTGGGGTAGATCTCCGGGTTGCGGTGAATCACGTAGATCGGCACGAGAATGTTCTGTCCCGCCGGTACGACGGTCCCATCTGGTGGAGAGAACGATAAAGGATCGTGAAAGTGTGCGGCTTTCCAAAGGGGGCCACTTTCCAACGCGCTTCCAGTACTTACTGAGCTCCAGGTCCTCAACGAGCGAGCGTCCAATGATGCCGACGGGTGGATACATCCGCAGGCTTTCCTTCACCACCAGATCGAGGTACTTGAACTCCTGCAGGTTCTGGTAGGTGAGTTCGGCCGTCTTGTAGTCTTTGCCGAGCACCGCCACGATCTCCTCGTAGACGCGCTCCTGCACGTCCGGGTTGCGGGCCAGCTCGTAAATGGTGAACGATATGCCGCTGGTCGTCGTGTCGTGGCCCTCGAACATGAACGTGTCCACCTCCTCGCGGATGTCCAGATTGTTCAACGGCTTGCCCTCGACCGTCACGTTCAGCAGCAGGTCGAGGAAGGTAAGCTTCCGCTTGGAGTAGAGGTTCTCTTCGGACAGATCGAAAGCGACGTTGCCCTGTTGGGTGCCTTGCTCCTTTGCCAGCTGCTCCCGTCTGCTCCGGATCACACCGTCGGTAAAGGCGTGCAGTTGCTTGACCACCCTTCGCTGCTCCCAGGCGTTCGGGTGGAAGATGTTGTACAGCGTCGGGTACGGTCCGACAATGCTGATCGTACGCAGCAGCACCAAAGCCGCCATTCTAAGTGCAAAAAAAAGGATCGGGTTTAAAGCAAACGTTGTGGAAGGAAGAAAGCCTATCCCTTCTCAAAGTTACGCACCGTTTCACGTTCTGCACGTACTGATTGTTTGGGTTGTGCTGTGCGTCCACCGACGTTCCCATCGACGTTTCGCAGATGCTGTCGAGCGCCATCAGCGTCACGTAGTCGTAGATGTCGAACTCCTTCCCGCCCACGTGCTTCCGGAGCACCTGCACCATCGTGTCCGTCTCCGTGTTGAACACGCGCACGAACTGCTCCAGGACCTTGAAGTGGAACGTCGGTGTGATGATCTTACGGCGCTGGAACCACTTCTCACCGCTCGCGATCAGCAAACCCCGGCCGAGCCACGGCTCGATGAACTCGTACAGCAGCGCCTTCTGCGTTTGCTTCGCCAGCAGCACCTTCTCCACATTCTTCCGGCTCGTCAGCATGAGGATGGTCCAGTTGAACAGTGACCACATCATGTAGTCCTGGCCGTGCTTCCCGTGCAGTTCGACCACGCGCTCAAACACACCTACGTGCGGGCAGAGCAGAGTAATGGGCACGATGACCGGTCAGTTTCGCACAGCTGGTGTGGCACCACCTCCTAATCCTAACCACCACCTTTGCCCTTTGCCGTTTGCCGTTTGTCGTGTGCGAAAAGTTCGCATGATAAGGCCCATCTCTAACGCGCCTTAGCCCAGTTACGATGTTTACATTCTGCTCGCATCGATAACAAACGTGACGGAGCGAAAATTGACAATCGTTACGATTAGGACGTTAAGCTCGTGTGTTTGTATCCGCAAATTAAAACCTAGCCCTGGGGTGCTCTCTCTTCACAAAGACTTCACCGAAACAGAGAGTGCCTTTTGGATTTTGGAGCACATGAGGGAAATTAAATCTGTAACTAATCGAAGGTGGTTTTAGATTTCTATTTTAATTCGTAGTCCTAGCCGATATTAAATTTGGCAATAGCCCTTTTCCATCCGGAAATTAAAACCTATCTCTGTGGTTTCCTCTCTCTCTCTCCACAAAGACTTCACCGAAACAGAGAGTGCCTTTTGGACTTTGAAGCACTGGAGGGAAATTAAATCTGTAACTAATCGAAGGTGGCTTTGGATTTCTCTTCTAATTCGTAGTCTTAGCCGATGTTTAATTTGATAGAAGCCCCTTCTCTGATCTCCCTGTAGTCTCTAGTCTCTACTCCGTTGGTTTCCGTAACTAGCACCCTCCCATAAACTTACCGGGTATGTCCAGTGTTGCAAACTGCAGCAAATTGCCCACGACCGGCAGCGGTTTCGGTCCGACGAAGTGTTTGTTCATCGTTTGCAGCTTCTTCCGCTCGATCAGATGGCTGATCAACAGGTACACAAAGCCCGCTATCAATAACGCGTGCAGGATCATGGCGAATTCGTTTGGCGTCTGGCACGTGGATTTGTTTTGCCCCTCCTAGTAGGTCACTTTCTCGTACACAACTAACTGGCCCACCGGTCCGGGGCAATGTTTTTGTGCGTCGTTCAGCGTATCGAATCTTATCTCCGACGCTCAACCGGCGTCGGTTAAGTACGTGATTCCTGATACAGCAAAATTCTACGCCCTACGGGGGGGATGTTATAAATTTGGCAAAACCGCGTGGATTACGATATGATTGCGTTTGCTCTGGTGGCAGTGTGTTTGTGGCAAGTGAGAGTTGTCGCAGAAAAGGTGGGTCAGTTTTATCAGCGTTAGGTTGTAGGAACTGCGTGTTGTGGCGATTGATTGCTGGTCATTGAATTGTGATGTGAGTTGAAACAGAGCGCTTTTATCAGATTTTGAAGTCGTGGCGATAGCATGCTGCGGGGCAATGATCTCGGGGAGCGAACATAAATATTCCGTGCGGGTGCGCTTGGACGTGGGACGTTGCGCCTGCTGCTGTATGAAAATATATGTCACAATATATCACGTTCAAATGACGAAGAGCAGGAATGGAAAAGTAGTAGCTTTCTTTGTGGGACAATCATTTGTTCCAGTTTTTCCAAACTGGACTCAAAACAAATCTACATTCCTGTTTTAAAGGGAACAGAATAGGGATTTGATTGAGAAAATACAAACATTGTGTCAGGTTTAAATTGTAATGTTTTTGTAACCTTTCCGATATCAGACGTTTGAATTTGTTTATCTCTGGCAACACTGCCGTTTAGAAGTGTCATCATTAGGCGTCCATTGCGCTTTTTCACTATCTGTCATCTAAATTGAATGTCAAAAAATTAATTTCTGTGCGAATCGAAAAGTGTTTGTTTGCCGAAGCGTTCAGCTTCATTAATTGGTCGTAAATAAAATGACATGTAAAGTGAGCAAAAAGTTTGCTTTTATTTTCTGCTAAGAGATTAAAAAGTTATTCAAGTGAGGAGGACAGTAACAGAAAGCGGTGAAAAACATTTCGGTGCTCGAACAAACAAACGGATTTATCATAACAAAATCACAAAATTTGATTAAAAACGCAACTCCAAATGTAATCAGATAAAGTATTCTACGGTTTTAATTTACTGGTGAAACAACAAAGAAACACATCTCACTAAGTGACTGTAAAAATGTCAGTTAAGTTCAAAAAGGCACGAGGGGAAGCAATTTCAATTCCGCACAACTCACAGCGAAGGTGAAAGTTTTAACTGCACCCACCGCCCGAACCCACTGGCAAAGTTCGCCCTAAAAGTGTGCTCCGCCACGATGCACCAAGTGTCTGTCGGTGGCCGCAACGGGCACCCCCCAATCGGTCCCGGACGTGGTGGGTGGCGGGGAAAGTTTCGCGCAAGTAATTTCCATTTTCCAGGTAGCTCACGGAGGCGATCGTCGCTCGCGGGGTTTTGCAAGCAGCGGCTGCTGTAATTAATCAGTCACGAGCACAAACCGCGCAGGGAGCGCACGCTGGGCGATGTAAAACTGGGAAAAGCGCACAGAGTTTGTTATTTGTTTCTTTGCGCTTTGGTGTTGCGCCGGTTCGAATCCCACCGGCAAATCCTATTTCTTTCGCGCAAGTGAATCAGAATGCATTCGCTTCTTGTGGATCGTACTCGGTTTTTGTCTGTTTGTTTGTTGTGATTCGGTAGAAGATGCTTTATTCGAGAGCGATTCGCGAGAGCGCGTACAATTTGTCGCCACCGTATCAATTTGAATGAACTTCGTTCCAGTGTTCTACTGCATCAGTATATTTCATTTTAGGTGTCTATATTTCTGTATGTGTGTGTGTGTGTGTGTGTGTGTTTATGTAAATAAATTAAATTAAACACGTAAAAGCCACCCGGTGTCATTCCATACATTAACCATTCGCTGTACACTGTCTCGCTGTTCGCTGTTTCAAAGAAGAAGGTTTTGTTTCATCCAGTTTTAAACATGTTTTTTTTCTCAAAGCAACGGCAACAATTACAGCAGTATTTCGTTCCAGCAACGATTTGCATCCACTCTCGTTTAGTGCGTGCTTACAGTTTCTTATTTCATACGCTCCGCTTACTCTACGTCACTATTTTGATTTTGGTCTTTTCGCTTTTTTTTCCACTCGTACCCGGCTGGGGCGTTGCCTGCTCGCTTGCCTTGCCTCCCGTATCCTCCTGTCCGAAAGTGCAAGTGGCACACATTTTCTTTAAATCGCTTTCCTCTCTCTTTCCCTAACCTTAACCTGCGGCGCGTCCTTAATTATCCTAAAAGTTTTCCTTTGCTACTGCGTGCACTTGTCTGTGTGTGTCTGTGTGTGTCTGTGTCTGTGTTTTGTTTTTGTGCGTGAGTTACTCAAGACGAAAGTGGTTTTCCCGTATGTACATAGTTTAACAATATTTACAATCGTAACCCTAGGTAGAAGTAACAGCACGCCAGAAGCGAGGGAAGGATAGTTTCACCTTGTGTCTGTTTGCAATAATTGCAATGCAATCCTATAGTGAAATGTTTATCTTGTTTTTTTTTTTTAATTAATGCGGGGTCTTCTTTTGATGTATCGTAATCAGTTTTGTGGATCACGGGTTGCGGTTTGCTTTGTTTTGATAGCAATCTCACCATTTTACCCCACGGAACCGCCATTCGCTCAAGCATCTCAAGCAGCTGCCTCTGGTAAAACAATTTTTTTGTAACAAATAATTAACACATTGCCGTAACTTATGCAGCCAGCGGAGTAGTAGAAGTAACGTATTTCATAACAAGCGTATCGAATCGTACGCGGGGTTTTTTTTTTAAACTAGTGAGGTAGATATCGAATACTAACAGAACCAAATGGGAAACAAATGCAACTACATGCGCTACGCAATTAACAGAACTGCATCAACCAACTGCCTGCGTCCCTCGCGTGCCCTCGGTTTCGAATTGTCTATCTAACTAAGGGTTGCTACTATTTTCTACCGCATCCACCCGCTCCGACCCGGTGCATGGGTCGCGTGAAATCTGTTCCCTGTTGATGTGCCTTAATGAAATTGTGTGCCTATAAGGGCCGGCCGGAAAACGTGTGACAAATCGGTTCCACCGCGGGTGCGAAAAGGGGACGCGACGCGAAATTAAACTCCCGGCACGGAAAGGATGGTCGCAAGAAATTGGAGAGAAGCGCTTGGCAAAAATAAAAATCCAAACACGAAATGAAATCGCATGAAAATACGGTCGATCGGCTCTCGCCTTCTCTCTCTCTCTCTTTCTTTTTGTCTTTTAATCAGAGCGGTCAGAGCGGTTGCAATTTCGCTCCATCTAACAGCTCCTTCCGTCGTTCGACGTTGTTTCTTTTTGTTGGTGGTTCGGCTGGCGGAGTTGGCATTGATTGTGAGGATTAAAAGTTTTCCCTCACGACGACGACGACAGCTGGGAAATCTTGCCCATCACCACTCGCGGCGTATCGAGGCCTAAGAATGGCTTATTTGTTCGCCACAATATTATTTGGCCTGTGTTAGATTCTTTCCCTCCCAGCCACTTGTTAGATGTTTGCGTGGAAAAGCCCCACCCCGCTTTATCCGCGAGCAATTAATTTTCCATGCTGCTCCAGCTGTAGAATCCAACACGGAGTCGGAATCTGAGCGCAAAGAATAACCGGAAAAAGTAATTTAGAAAAGGGCAATTAGAAAGACGAGACGCGGGTAAGATAAGCGCTTGCGACCAACAGCGGGATCAAAAATGCGTTCCGTCCGGTTGACGCAAATGCTCGAGGAGCGTGTGGAAACTGAAACCGGAAAAGCGATAACATCGGAGCCGGTTGGACGGCAAATGACCAGGGTAGGAAGTAATCCTACCGTGGGGAGGCGAAATGTTGGTTTGATGAACCGATAGGCGCTAGGACGGCCGTTTGATTTACCGATCGAGATTTGGACGGGATATTTTTGAAACGAAGAAACACACAAACATGTGAGGTTTTGTTACTTCGTGAAAGTAGATTTTTTGCATAAGTCAAAGGAAGCATTGAAATTTGCGATTGAGAAGATCAGAGGTTTCGGGTATGTGAAAGAGAGCAAAAAAGAGAGAAAGAGCGACATCCAGATTTTGAAAGTATAAAGGATAATTGATGAAAAAAGGTCCCGTAAAAAGTAATTCTATGGATGAGTAAGAAATTTTCAATTAATTTAAATAAAAAAAAACAAAAAATCTGATTAAACTGTTTGAAGTATTAAAAATCTAAATATGGTTTAGAATATATTTTTTAAACTCTTTGCCCTTTCAGTTTACTCAGTTTCGTTGGACTAGCCTGAGAATCAAATTTGGAATAATTTTGTACACACAAATTAGTATTGACATCATATTTTCATTTACAGACTGTTACTGAGGCTGGATAGAACTAGAATTAATTGAAAAATATAAAAAAGTATGTAAAATGTTGACTGACGTTAAAAAAAATCATTACTTTATGTGAGCAAACGGGTTTCTTTTAAGCATCGGTAGGCGAAAACAAATCGGTTTGTGGGAGAATATTCTTCATAAAAGCAAGGTACATATTAGCCATTCGAAGAAAAGTTTAAGTTTATGGTGCATTTACAATTTAACCCACGTACTTTGACTTCAAAACCATTCGGCGGGTCGTATGAACCTGGCTAATAGTTATATGAAATGCAATCGAGGAAGTTTGGCTTGACTGGTAATGATTTGCAATATGAATATAATATAAATTTTAAATAAAAATAAAAAACCACGATTTTATTGGAAGGAAAACTTGCTGAATCAT
>JXWZ01000398.1:0-16968 GCA_000956215.1 Anopheles farauti No. 4
TACATCTCAACTGACACACAAATCCACCTGTCGTATCACACAAATTCCAGTCTCTTAGTTTTGTTCGGTTCGCATTGCTTCATGGGCGCACCTGCACCCAACCTGCAGTTTGTAGTTTTTAACCTCATCGACTCCTCGAAAACCACCACCAGCGGTTACTTACCCTTCATGAGCACGCAGTTCACTTTCGGCCGGTAGCCCAGCTGTATGGCGAGATCAATGCCGGCCATTACGCGGTCCCAACCCTTGCGGCGCGTTATCTGCTCGTACCGGGACGCCCGGAGCGTATCGAGGCTGACGTTGATCGCGTCGAGCCCGGCACGCTGCAGACCGACGAGCTGCCGCGTTAACATTAGACCGTTCGTAGTGATACCGACACTTTCCAGCAGCGGGTTGGTGGCCTTCAGCTGGCCAACGATCTCGGTCAGGTCCTTGCGAACCGTTGGCTCACCGCCGGTCAACCGTATCTTGCGGACGCCTTCCGCGACGAAGAGACTCGCTAGCCGTACGACCTCGGCGCTCGTGAGGAGATGATCTTTCGGGCTGAGCTGCACACCTTCGGCGGGCATGCAGTACGTGCAGCGTAGGTTGCACCGTTCCGTGAGCGATATACGTAGATAGCTGTGAAACCGTCCGAAGCTGTCCGTCAGCGGGGAGGAGGATTGCTTCCGATCGCGTTGACTTTTCGATTCGTTCTGAAAAACGGACGCCGAGGCGAAAGACAGCAAACCGGCCCCGAGGGCATTAACAGACTGTGGCGAGAGGTGGGTACGGTGGTTCGGTGCGACGGAAGTCTACGTTATATTTGTAAACAACGACGCCACATACAACACGGGCCGGATCGCACGTACGCACACCAACCCCGGCACGAACGATGCCCGGCACGAACACATGCAGGTTCGGTCTGCACCACCATCTTCTCTCTCTTGCGCTATGCTGTTGTTGTTTATGCTCGCGGTTATGCTACCGACGCAGCATCGAATGTGCGTGCGAGCGAAAAGTGAAGACGTGACCATCGGCAGGCCACAGACGAGAAGCGACGCGCATGTTCTTCACACATACACACGCACGATGTTGCAACCAGCGCCCACAGTTCGGCATTTTTGCGTTTCCCATCGCATTGCCTGCTCTGCTCAGTTGTGACCGTATTTCTAAACGTTTGTGAGGAAGCGAGGAGGGGTTTGTTTTGAACGTCTCCCTTGGAAGTGGAAGAGGGTCAGGGTTAAGTGTTCGTAGGTTTTACATTGCCGTTACATCAATCTTATGTTGTTCTAAACTTTGAGCGTTTGAGCCAGTTATTTTGGATAAAAAATGGAGCACAAAGTGGAATAGAAAGATGATTCTATTTTTATCTTTCAACAATTTTAACAAGCCTGCTTTTATTAGCTTACATTTAACGACCTCATTGCAGTACGGGTAAATATTTATGTGATTGGTCAACGCCAAAATTGATAAACTTTTGCTTAGCATAGCGTCGCTAATAAGGTATAATTGAGTGAGTCCACAATTTACTCATCGCCGTGGTTCGTTAACTTAGCATTCCCTCAGCAGCTCCCCTAGGGCTTGACGATGACGGCGGTTTTGCATGCGTTCGGGACATCATTTTCCAGTTGCAGTTAGTGATAACGCTCGTGAATCGCATACGTTTGACGGTGCAAAAATTAACATGTTCAAGCTTTGTGCTCTCGTGTGGAGAAGCTAGATAGTGATAGGTTTGTAATGTTTTGTGTTTACTCATGCATCAGCGTCTGTTTGTTTGTGCTGATCGATGTAGTGTGATAGAGCCCTTTAACGTTATAGCATGTTTTTTTTGTTTGCAGTATCTAAGTTGACATAAACGATGACAAAATGTAATATCAACCATTATTAACTAAAAAATCATTCAGCCTTCCTAGTGCTACATAATGACAATTATGCTAACCGAATTCACTGTATGCTTCGTTGCACGTAAACTTTGCTGCTTTGTTAAATATGAGGTTTGACACCCCTGACCAATGTAAAAGTTATGTTTCTTCAACATATAACAGAATCAACTACTTCTTTTAATATATATAGATATTTTAGACATAATATAATGCTATATAAATCTCAAAAAACGAAATATTGTGATCTGAAAATCAAAATTTAAACACCTCCTGTAAACATTGTGCACTGTGGTCGTGCACGGATGGTAGAAGATACTTCGCAAATGCCGCATCCAAGTGCGTCTGATCGTACTGGTCCCGATCTGTTAGCTCACCTTATCAGCACTATCAACTGTCCAACTAGACGTTCCCATCGATGACGGAGTGGTTTCTGAAGATTGCGACCGGTAACCGCCTGGTCCAGCTGATAAGCACGGCCTTGTCGAGGAAAGGAACTTTTGCGCCGGTAGCACCCATCGCTTGAAGCTATCCTTCGGGGCGGCTGCGCGTGCTACACAATCTAAGAATCGATGCATTGTAGCTACACTATATCACGTATCGGTTTAGAACCGTTTTATACTTAAAACATAACTATTTACACAGTTACTTTTAGTAACAAAAAGAACGAAACGGAAAAGGAGAACCAAAACATGGGTCACGAAAAAGTAAACAACGCAATAGTCATTTTGACAGCTCGCTCCCATGTAGCTTCTCTCGCCCAGTTGCAATCGCTTTCGAAGTCTGGCATAGAAGCTTGTCTGACGTCGTGAGCGCCACCTGTTGGACGATAGTGTAACTACAGTACCGAAGGCGCCAACAAAGAATCCGTGAATGAAGTTTCACGATATTATGTTATTCTGAAACGAACAATTGTTGCATAAACGTTAACATGAATTTTCATTTAATTTATTTTGTACATATTGATGCACACTTTATTACTACTGAATAAATTTAAAAATCAATCGTTAGTTAACCATGAGAGAGAAGGTTCATGTAATGGCCCATTTCAGCAAAACATAACATGTTTGATTTAAGAAAAGGAGTTTATCTGTACCATATATGTAGCAAAAGATGTTCTCATATACGCTCATGGCTATCTCCACGATATTTTTTCTTCAAACTGCACCTCTTCCTACTCAAACTATCTAAAACTGCCAAACGAAAACCCAGCAACGTCGATGAGTAAATCGTTAAATCTAATTATCCCGAAGCGTTGTGCGTATTGCTGCGAACACGATTAGTTACGAAAACGGGCGGCTTGTTAGGCCGGCACAAACGTCTCATCTTACCGGCCGGCCGCGTCTCATCACTACGCTCAAATAATATGTAAAACGTACGATCAACGGTCGAAGATTACGCGCCGCTGATAACATTGGACCAGATATTAAAGCAACGAAATTTATGACGGTACAGAACGGTGCGTTTGGTTTCGGCACGAAATGCCGATGCCGCGATTGAACGCGTGAGAAACGATGTTTTGTGTGGTTTCGCGGGCTCGACGATACGCACATACGGGACCAGCCCCACATTCGTGGGTCTGTCCGGCGTGGTCGATGCGTTGGCTGGCGCTGATATCTATCCATCATATCTCGTATCGGCATCTCGATTTTCCCAAAACACAAATCGCTTGGAATGACAAAAAAAGTTAAATAAAATAAATTAGAGAGCATATACACACACGCGCGCACACATGAAACCGCAGCTTTTTAAGCGATCAAACTGGATACTGCCGCTAACTCGCGCTAAAAAAAAAAAAGAACCCCAACCCAAGCCAGAGGGATACGATACACACCGTCGCAAAAAGCGCCGAATAAAAACGTTAAAAGAATGCGAGAGGTCCCCATCAAACAGCGCGCACCATAGGTGTCTTGATTAGGGCCATAAATCTGGCCTTTTGCGCCCGGTGCGTGCGGTGTTTCGTGGGCATTTGGCGGCATTTTCGCATCGTTGGTGGATACCGCTGGGTGGAATGCTTGGACCCCGGTCGGAGTGGGCCGAAATCTCATACGAATCTCGTAATTTCCTTCGTTTTCGGCTTATTGGCAATAAAACAATTGAAATTTGATACAGTTGTTCGGGCTGGTGCGGACCGCATGCGCGCGCCTTACTGCTGCTGCGTCGAGAATCTCAAACGCTTGTGATCCCGGGGAAAAACGAACGCCGCGTTACGAGCATTTTTATGCGCCGCAATTGGATGAGGGTTACCAAAACGTTTGGGTCTGGTAGTACGCATTTGTTTCCATCGTCATTTGGATTGTCGAATAATAATTATTTTCACTACTAAATACAGGCTGTATAAAGATGGAATGGATTGCTAAACGATAAAATAATTTACATTTACACTTTCTGATCTAGTTTAGTAGTCTAGTCAACGTCGTCGATTTGCTTAACAGATAATGTAATGAATCAAAATAAGTAAAGAAATCATAAAATTTTAGCATTTTAAATGTCATAACCAAATTGTGACATTACAAATTTATCGAAATTCAAAATACAAGTTATTTAAAAAAATTAATCAAAAAAATCGCTATACATTTAAAAAAATAATGACTTGTGGTTGTTTTGTTTTGCTTTTTAATTTCAGATGGTTTGCACTGGAGTATAGACATTTGAAATGGTACTGCACACATTTGGAATAGAAAACCTTTCCAAAACTTGTAAATTGTAAGCGCGTAAACAAAAAATTTCAACTAAGCGACGAACCCCATGTCGCGGAAGGCAAATGATCACTCAAAGGCGAATGCGCTCCTAACAGTGTCGAAACTGACTCACAAAAACACAGACACACACAACCAGAGAATGCGCAAGGGCCTCTCTCAAGAGGCCTGCGAACAAAACAACGTAGGCGACGAGAAGGTAACATGCCTTTAACCGCACGCACTTTACCATTTTCCCTCGTTCTGCGTTCTCGTCGCCGCGCGCGCGCTGCCGTCGTGGTTCAAAGCCAAACTTGCGTGGAACCGAAACATGACGACGCGGCCGGGCGGAAAAAGGATGCTGGCGGACCGTGGCACCGTTGGGTCGGGGCCGGGTGGGAAGGAAAATCTAAAATACGCAATCTGTCACAGGCGGCACCAGATCAAAGGCGGGAAAATGTTGCGTGGAGAGACACATTTTACCCTCTTTCGCTACGCCTCATCACAGCCGATGATATGATTCATTATTCGGCTCGGCTTCGCTTTCGCCCGTTCCCGGGGTGCTCACCGTTCGTACCGGGGACGGATGCCGGTCGCGTCACGCCAGCAGAGAAACCTCCGCTCTCACCTTCGTCAGGGAAAAGAGAAAAGTGGCGCAGCAGCAAAATTTGGTATCGTACAATTCGGCCACAGTTCACTGGAATGAGTTGCACGAAAAAGTAGAGAGCCCCAGCGAGAGAACCTGCCACCTATCCCTTTTTTAAATCTTCGAACATGATGGCAAAAGTAACATCGGGCAAAAACAGAAAAACAAAACGTTGTTTACGTGTTCTGTCGCCTCGGCTTATCGTGCATAATAAAATAACATCACTCGATTGATGGTTGAGGCTTGCCTGCCCCTTGCGGCCAAAAAGGATAGGGCAGTAAGGACATTTTTAAACACGCAAGGATATGGGTCGACCCCCGGGAACGCCCGGCAACCGAAACAAGAAGATTAACCCACCCCGAATATTCAAAGGCTTTCCGACCGGGTGGTTTGATCCGGTTTCACTTAGCCCGACCAGGTCGCTTTAGAAGCTTCCGCAACATTGTATGTTTCGGCAGGGGTAAAGAAATATGTTACTGTCAAGCCGTTTGGCGCGCTTTTGCCCGACACTACTTCGAACCGGTCCGCTTGCTGGACGCAAAACACACCCCCGTGATCACGCGAAATTAACTACCCTTTAATCGGGAGTAAATAAATGAGCGAAATAAATTATACTCTCATGTTCGGGCGCCGAAGATTGTTCAAATACGGTTCGTTGTGGTCGTCAATGGGTGCTGAAACATATTTTTATTAACGTTGTTTTCATTGTTCCCTAAAGGGTTATTCGATACCAGGCAACGGAGGATCAACTTAGCCTTGAGCAGAACAGTTTGCTTGACATGAAAGCTCCGTAGCAGGCTCGTAGCAACAATGTTGCAAAGGCCACCAAATGTTTAGTTTTTGGCTTCGTGCTGGATAGTTTTACGATGAATAATAAATCAACGATGGGCTTCGTTTGAGTTTGAGATCAACCTTTGGAAACATGCTAGTTGTAAATAAAAAATCAAAATGCTATAAAACCTTATTATATTCAATGTATACAATGTTTTTTGGGTGTATAAGAAAGCGTTTTAGGATAGTTTTAAGAGCAGATTACCAAGAAAACTGTCGAATTTTCTGAGTTCTAATAGTCATTGGGTTATGTGGCAACAAATACTTTGTGCAATATTGTTGCATTGTGGTGGATTCAGCAGGGCTTCGAATAGCGTTTGAATGCTCAATTTTATCACGAATATGCATTGAAGGACAATTCAAATATAACAACAAATATCAATAAAAAAAACTCCATATTCTAGCTGCGAACACATTTTTCCGCACACAAAAAGGGACCGTTGAAAATCTATCAATTTCCCACATTTAAACGAATGTTTGGACAGGAATGGCACTTGGACACTCTGCCGGTCGCCGCTTACAAAGGACGGCATTTTCCCGGAACGGCACCAGGAAACCAATCAACAAAACAAATCCATCCGACGGAGGTGACATATCGTTCGCAGCAGCGCGTCCGCCGGCGACATTCGTATTAAGACGTTCGATACAGGATGCTGGCGGCCAACGGACCGGCTGGGTGTCTCAACGGAGGCGGCGAGTCCTTTTGTATCTCGAAGACTTTGGGAAAAGAAATAAATAATGCAATAACATACAGGAGAAAAAAAAACCCCCCGGTACCACCGGCATCGATCGCAAACGATCGTTAAGCAGAAGGTGTCTGTTGTTATGAGGTAAATGAACATGGTTCGTTAAATATTTTGACATCAAGATAAATCACCCTTTTGCTGGGACACCCCCTTTCTCTACGTCTCGACGCTGGGAAGCTTTGCCCTTGATTGGTTGTTTGCTTGCTGGCAGGCTTGCGTGTGTTCCGTGTTTTCCTGCGAAAGCCAGCGGGACGTCAGTCGGTCGGTCGGTCGGTCGAACGGTGTCGTGCCTTAGAACGGCCTTAGGAATCATTTCCTTACGAACCACCGCACAAGAAGCCGATCGGCGGTGTCGTCTCCGATTCCGGTGCTCTGTTTGTTTTCGGACTCGGACTTCAAGCGTACCGATTATCCCACCGTCCCACGCTGGCATCCCGCCGTGCGAGAGAACCGAATCCGAGATGATCGTTGGTTTTCGTTCTACGCTGCTTACTTTTCGGGACAGCATCCGAATCCGAGCGAGGTGGTACTGCACCGCACACACCTGCCCTGTTCGGTGGCGGACGAGTGCGATTGACCATCCGTTCATGCGATGCCGCCCGATAAGCGTTCCGCGTCCCGTTCGCAAATGCGAAGCAATTCGTGGAACGTTTGTTTCGGTGGGCTCCAGCTCCGGGCGCATGGTACCGAGAATCGGTGTGCCCCCTGCAGGTAATTTCGGGGTGATTGAGCACCTTCCAGTGTTTGCCACACTCCCACCGGCATTGGAATGGGCCGAATCGTTTGAATTGCCAGGCCGAGCTCATGATTCCATGCGTCGAGTGCGTCCGGCAAGGATTATTGATTTTGTTTGCTCATTTCGCTTTCAATTGGCCCAGACCGGTAGGCTTGCTGCAGCGGTTAGAGTATCGCTTGTTTTTTATTATACCCTCAATGAAAAATAGCTCGCACGACAAATAAACAAAGGAGCTCCGCGTAACAAGCTATTTCCGGGCGGATTTCTCATCCTGGGAATAGTGGAAAGGATGCTGACTAAGCAATGACTAAGAGCAGCTCTCAGTGAATCAGTGCAAAGATGTAGCTAAAGTGTAGTGTAATCCAATGATTCAACTTTTTTATATTCAACTCGGGATATTTAGAGCGAATTTGATGATAAATATTCATACCATTTCCCTCACGTTTCACACAGGTTAGATAAAACACTATTTTAGATTTGGTATTGCTTTAGATTGTTTTTCTTTCAAGCTGTTGTTGTGCTGCCGGCGAATTGGAAAATTGTACAGAAATACAAGCGTGCAAGCTATAAACATGTTTTCTTACTTTCTGTAACCTTTTTCTGTATTTTTATCTTTTTATGTGCACACGTTTCTTTAAATGTTATATGGGATACTATGTTTGGTTTTACATTCAGTGTGAAATCGAATGGTACAAGTTGCAGCAAATGTGATAAATGTTTAGAAACGAATAAAAAGTAATAATTATTATACATAAATCGATAAGTATTTATCAACCACTGTAATACAAGCAGTATAATTTTATTATTTATTTAAAATAAAAAAAAGCTTGTATGATTTCTCAACCGATTGAAATAGTTTGCTGATCGCCGGATTAAACCCCCTCGCACACACTCATAAATTTCCATACGAAAAAAGGAGTCAATCCTTTGATCGTTCGCCGACCTCCTTCACCTTCCCGGGCAGAAGGATTCGATGTTTTCATAATCGGTCGCATTGAGCATCTGTCAGAGAGGGAACCACGGGAACTACGGCGTCTTTCGTGATGCTAAAAACAATACAACAACAACCACACCAACCGCCAAATCTGTGGCCACAACTGCGTCTAAGCGCTGAACTTCTAAAACGCAGCGCAGCGGGTCGCTTCTTTTCTAAGTTCGTTCGAGGACCCGGCTAGGGGCCACACAAAACCGAACCGCCGCGTTCGAGGTTCAGGCCTTGCGAGGCTCCCTCTCCCCTCGATGGCTTAAACCCTTTACCTACGTAAGTGAGGTTGACGTTAGAAGGGGAGAGATAGAGAGAGAGAGAGCGAGAGAAAGGGAATAAGAACCGAAGTGGAGCATACGCAAAAGGGCCTCTACGAAGCGCGGGCCTCGCACGTTCCGCCGTCGATCCGGAGGCTTTGTGACGTCGCCGCTAAGTGCGACTGCAAAGGGGAGCTGGTTGGGGGAAGGGGAAAGCGGAAAGAACATAATCTATTTATGCTTGTTATCTTCTCCCTTTTTGTAAGGCATCTTTGGCCGTAATCGGGCCGTCGGTATCTTTCTGTGATGTTGTGTGCGGTGTGTGCCGTGGGCCATGGTTTGAAAAAAAAAGTATAACAAAAAAAATTCACGCTGCTGCTGATCATCATCTTGCTGCCGCTGGCTCTCGGTACCCCGCTGGCTGGGTTGATCGTGCGGTCGGTTCGGGACAATTCTTTTCCCTTTGGTTCGGTCGGGTTTCGGTACGATTTTAGAAACTGTTCAAATAACCAATTACTTGCATCATTCATCGCTTGTACCAGCCGGGGACCTGGTACGGAGGTGACCGAGCGTGAGCCTTACCGGTGTCGGCTTTCCGTGTCGACGGTGCTGAATCGTCGTTCGTAACTACCGCGGCACACCGCACAATCGCGAACGAATCGATCGCAGGGGATTATGATGTAGCACCTGAAATGGGCTGGAAATGAGCCACGGAGCAATTTCTTCAGGATTTTCTGCTATCGTGTATGTGTCTGTGCTAGAGAAAAGGGGAAACGACGGACAACAATCGACAGATTGAATAAATGAAATGTATTGCAACCTAAAAAAACGTTTCAGATACCTAATCTGCTCTTCTTGATAGTGGCTTTGTTCAAAACGATATGTTTTTTAAAGATTTTAAACATATTTTTAAGTATAGAAGCATAGTTTCGCTACTCATCGATAGATGGCGTCTGTTGATGAAGATGAAACCATTTTTTTTCATTTATTAGTTAAATGTTTTGTATCGGTTTTCATTTCTTTTAACTACTTTTTACTTGCCTTAAATCTTGTTTTTTTAAGTTAGCAATATTTGGAAATAGCTCTTATGAAAAAGGAGTCGATCTTTTTATAATATAAATATACCGTAAAACTAACCGGTAAAATTGTAGAGAAAATTTAACAACGATCATTTACGAACCGCTGTCATAAGATCGAAAACCTTGAGTTTTATTTAGCTCAATTCGTGTTAGAAAAGAAAATGCTCAAAATGAATACTATGTCTCTTTCGTAAACATTAAACAAAAGTTAGAACATTAAAAAGAGGACATTTTCAAACACATTAAAAATAGGTATTTATATTGCTTTTTTTTTACACGACTAATCTTGTCTTTCTTGTCTTCGAATTAACCTAATTAGTGTCTAAAATCCACGACTAAAAGTAAAACGCTTCCATACGAACGAGTTCCAAATTAGTTTTCGTTCGTTAAAAAAATGGCCAAAATTCCGATACGGCACCGAAAGAACACATCACACCCGTGTGTAAATTCCGCACACCCATGCTCAAATGTTGCCGTTTTCCCGCTCGGCGAAGCTCGGTGGAAAAACCGCCAACCAACCGAGCGGGAGCGAACATTCGAACATTCCGCGGGAAACTCCGAACGCACCGTACAAACACTCTCACAGTCCCACGTGTGTGTGAGAGAGAGTGAGTGCGTGCGAGCGAGCGCCGCCGGCCGTTTCGGCGCGCTTGTGCTCCAGCTCAGCTCTCAGCGAACCGGAGCATCCCCGGAGTGGCCGGAATATCCCGCCCCGTTGTCATCGGTTGCCGGCGACGCGGCGGCACTTTCCTTTGATCTCGATTGTAAATAAATCCGGGCGCACTTCAGCGGCCTTTTCCCTTGATCAATCCGGTTTCTTTTGTGTTCCGGTTCGCTTGACGGCGGTGCCCTAGTCGGACGGTGGTGGTCGGTGGCGGATGATGAGAAGGATGGACGTGGTGCAAAGGGAGCAGGGTGGGACGGTGGGTGCGAGCGGGGGTCGGTGGTTACGAAGATAAATACCTCCGCCCCTGCCGGGAGAAGAGAAGTGTTGTTATTTGTGCTGCCGCCCGCATGCAGGAGAACCTCAGCTCATTCTTCGCTCGTTCGCTTCGCGTTCGTTCTGAGATACGCAGTAGGATCAGGTCTTTTGCTTGTGTTTTTCATCGGTGCGTGTGAGTGTATGTGTGCGGTGTGTGTGTGTGTGTGTGTGTGGGTGGGTAGCCGCAGCTTCCCACTTCAATCGCTAATGATAGTTCCGACTTTTACTTCCGCCTCAGTTCCGCAAACACACGGCACGCACGCGGCACCGAGACCGGAACCGGAGTCTCTTCCCAATGGTGGTGCGTCGTACGTTTGTTTAATCTCTCTGTCTCCCTGATCCGGTGCGGCAAATGGGATAATTGTTCTATCGTACGGGTCCGGGGTTTCGGGTGGAAGCGTTCGATTAAGTGGCCTGAAGTTGGCGACCCGAAGGACGTTCCGGTGGAACGATGCTTCGACCGGAAGAGCAGTACCGGGCGAGGTAGCTGAAATACCCTGCGCCCTGGGTGGTCGTGACAAGGGCGCATCGCCGATCGCGCAGACAATTACCACGTTGAGTGGTGACCCCGGGGGCGTAGCCCCTAGTGCCTACGTTAGATAACCACCCGCCGAGGGTCTGAAGGCTAATTTCGTCTTCCCTGCTTCTCTCCTCCGCCGTCCGATCACGACCCACGGAGTAAGGTGTCCGAAGCCGATGCCGGCCGACTCCACGGCACCGTGCTGACTTTGCTAATGTCCCAGTGTGTCGGGCGGCTGTGGTGCCTTTGATGTTGGAAAATTTAAATCTCTACCCCACACACACACACACTCTCTCCCTCTTCCGAAGAGACCTGTCCGTGCCACCGGTTGGTGCCTGCCCTCCCGTGAAGCCGGACAACAGCCGGAGAAGGTCAAAGGATAACGTCGGGCGGGCTTTCCCGGGACCAACGACAGTGGCTTAACGGAAGGATTCGTGACGGCTTTACGGGCGGCGATTATCTTCAGGGCGGCAGTGGTCTCTGATGCGACGGATTGGGTCGCTAAATGCGACGAAATTTTCACCTCTTACCACTGGCACTGTGAAAGTGCCATCGCATTGCGTGATGCATTGCGTCGGAAAGCGCATTAGAAAGGGTCGAAAGAAAGAGAAAGAGATGAGTGGTCGAATGTGTGTTGGGTACGAAATTGCACAGCTGAAATAAATTTAAATTTTATATGTAAAAATGATCTAAAATTGAAAAAAAAGTTCTGTTTGTATTATCACATTGTGATTAAATATATGTTATTAATCATTAAACACAAAAATGGAAAATGGAAAAAGCAAAAGCAAAATGGATAAGATTATAATTTCTACACTTTACCGTGAAATACGTTTTAAACATATTTTTGAACCATTCTATTTTTATTCTATTTTTGTAATTAAGATTATGTTTTTATTTAAAAAATCAGAAGATTCAAAAATTTTCAATAGTAAACTTATTTGTTCAAAAAATTTTTTATTCGATGTAATTTCACAATTGCAGCGTGATAGTCAACTAAATAAAGAATAGATTTTTCAACTCAAAAAGTCGAGTTGCTAACAATGTTTTTTCTTTGTGACCGAGGCATTTATCTCGCAGAAAAGCATATACCCTTATCATTATCGTTCCTCAAAGAGTCAAAGCTATTGCAAACAGACGGTAGCAAACAACGTTTTCATAAAGAGAAGCACTTATCTGAGCTTAGTACGGCTTTCATCTCCCGTCGATTGTAAAGTGAGTTTCGTGGAAAACAAAATCTTATCTGCACGTGTTTGCAAACGCGATCACTGGCAGAGCGCCTGCCCGGAGAACGGAAGTTCCCAAAACGAGTTGGGGAAGGGAAGGGAACGGTAACCAAAAACCCCTAAATCAGCCCCTCCGGGAGCCACGGGTGCATTATCATTCGCTTTGTAGTCGCATTATTGCACGGCCATAAACGTCGTCCACTGGCGGAGCGGGCAGGGTGGCGGATGGAGGTGCAGGAAGACGTACGGAGCACACGCAATATTGTTATTACCACATGCACGCGTATCAGGCACGCACATATGTGCGTCGTTGCGACGGTGGTTCGTTGTTTGTGGCCCGAAAGAACGATCGCTGCCAGAAGGGGTCCACTAAACGGAGCATGTGAGAGACTGCAATGCGAAGCGCGCGCTCGCCGAGATCGGTCGAAAGGAAAAAGGGCATAGGATGGTAGAGAAAAGCTCGGGTACGGAAAGTGTGAGAGAGAGAGAGAGATTGTGAGCTGACGAAAGAGAGACACAGTGAGAATCCCAGCAGGAGGAAGAGCAGGGCGAACACGGTGGCAAGGTGCTCGGCGGGAAAGTGGAAACTTCTCTCGGCTCCCTTTCGGTGAGGAGCCGGCGGTGTGCTTTGATCTTTTCGTAATTGGTTTATTACTTTGTCGGTGTATATTCATTATTATTTAGCGTGTGTACGTGTAGTATTTTTATGTGTAATACGCTGTTATGCTCGACCCGTTATGGGGTGTATGCGGGGCAGGCCAGCCGTCTGCCAGCCGGTCACCACGGTGACCCTGTTGTCAGCTACACACCTCACCACGACTCGTACGGTTCGTTCGCAAGCCTCAGCCACAGCTCCTTTGATGGCATTTTTAGTTTGCGCGTTGCGAAGAAAGCAGTGTCCGCTTTTGTCCCAAACACGAGCATGCCCGTGGCGGTGGCGGTAACAATTGCCGCGTTGCAAAATAGATGCAACTGAGCGATGGACGACGTTGCGTCCCCTGAGGTGGGAGAATATTCCACCAGATTCAAAAAAGCTTACTGGACATTATAAACAAATGAAAGAAAACATGGAAGCTAGAAGCAACTATGTTACCTTAGAGCACAATCCCCGACAATGTAAAAGAAATTAAAAAACTGATCAAAATGAACGGAAAATTTAAACAAACTATAGGGTTTTAGGTGAGAGTACTTAAGTTTCCACCTAAATGAAGTTTCATTTTGTTGTTGTTTTATTCCAATGTTTACCTAGTTTACTCAGTTTTTATGATGTACAATGAGAAGTTTTGCAGAACTACGTTTTTTATTATTATTAATAGCAAAATTAGAAAAGCAATCTTTTAAATGAAGAGTACATTGTTCAGAATAAGTATGTAAATATTGTAAAAGTAAAAAATATCGCACAAGTATTATCTAAGCAAGAAAGAAAAACTAAATAAGCAAAAATACCCAAAATTATAGATGTAGAATATTTTAAAACTACATTTCTAGTAACTAGATGCGGAACATTAGAAAAAAAAACAGAAATGATTTTTCTAATGCGTACTTAATTCTTTACGAGACAGCTTTAGATCATGCAACAAGTGTAATTTTCCCATCCGATAATTTCTTCATAAACACAACTAAGTTTCGGCATATTCTTCAACACCGAAAAAGGATCTTCATGGGCGCACATTTTCAGAATCCACTGTTGCTCTCAATGAAGCGTGAAACTATATGCTGCCCTGAAAGCAACAATATCATCACTTTTATTACCGTTGACAAACTGCATCGCACCGTTCGTGCTACAACGAATAGTTCCCGAGTGCGAATTCATCCCAAAACCGACCGTAAATTTCGATGGCACCGAGCGTCGGCAGCATTCGTCACATGCATACCACCCACGACGCTGGACTCAAATTCATAAACGATCCTTGTCAAACTATCCGTATCGGATGTCGGACAGAGATATCGTGTACCGTGTACCTGTTCCGGACGGAGTCGAACTTGCCGTTGCTGCTCGCTTTTGTGGCCACCTTACCGTCGCCACCTTCCGAAAAAAAAAAATCCTTACGCGGAAACTTCTTGCTCATCAAGTATGCATTACATAATTAGTTTCACCCGCCCGAGGCAGGGAAAAGGAACTCTCCGCCATCAAAATCCCTCTCGCTCCTGCCCCTGACCGATCCCGTCGCGTACACTTTGCTCGCCGTGAGCCACCTGAGCGGGTTCCGCCCGTTAATCGACCCGTGACTTGATCCCTTCTGTTTCACCCCGTGCCGTGCGTTGATCACCGTCACCGTATGCGACCAATCGATCAATGAAGTGTATCGAATCCGATCTCCAGCGGCACCGTCCTTTGCTTGGGCGTCATCTTAGTGTGTGTGTGTGTGTATGTTTTTTTTTTTGCTATCGTTCCACTTCTCGCTCGTCGGCAGGGGATCTAAATGACCCGCAACCCCGCCGGGCTGCTTTTCGGCGGGGTCCCCGTTTTTCCTATTCGTTCCAGTCACAGTTGGTCACAGTCACGGTTGGCGATGCGTAAGGCTGGAAGCAAGCCGCAATCGACGGGCTTACGGGAGTCTTTGCCTTCGGAACGGACCGTGTTTCTTTGCGTTCTTTTCGTTTTCGTTGTTGCTGCTCTCTGGCACTCCAGTGTCGGCAAGTGTCGGCTTCTGTTTGGTGTGAGGTAAAAATCTTTACAAAAAATAAAAAATTCATAAACAATGCGAAAAAAATAATAACAGTACATGACATATTAATGGGACTAAAGCACTAAAGCAGTACATGAATATTAATATTGGCGTATTAAAGGAGCAAAACATTATCCGTATTTTGCTTTTTTATTTCGTTGATACAGCTATTTGTTATAATTATTTACACAAATAAAAATCTTATTTCTTTAATTCTTCAATAACATTTATAGCTTTGTTACGCACTGTAATAATAGTGCGTAATAATGTAGTAATGTTATGTTATTAAAATACAACTGGGACATTTTTCGAAAAAAAAAAAATGACTTAGGATTTTATTTTGCGTCTTCGTACATTTACGATTAGAAATGATTAAGCACTCCTCAAGGAGTACCACCCCTAGAGCGTCTTAAGGATTTTTGATTCTACGCCACCAGAAAAACTCTCATCCGTTCGTCCTCCACACCTAAGCGACGCACGGGTCGGCAGGCAAAAGCGACGAGCGCAAACCCATTTGGCGGTGGCTCGTATCGAATCGTCGGGTATCGCCTTTGCCACCGGTTTTACTCGAAGCGAGCGTGCGAGCGCGTGAGACACGCGGTACCAAATCACGTTAACGCAAGAAGACGAGAAAGACCCAGACAAGAGCAACAGCGGCGGACGAAAAAAAAAAGGGTCCGTGAGCGGTACGGGCACGCGGGACCCGAAGGAAACAACTTTCTACACACCACTGTACCGCCGTCGGCAGCCGGTGGAAGCCGGTTGAGCCAAACGAGGTAATATGTATACACATATAATCTTAATGTCAGAAGCAATTTAGTCACTAGAGCTACCGTACTACGCGCAACCCGGGCGTCTCGGGCGTTCGGTGCGGGCATTAGCTCGGCGGCTGCATTTTGTGATGCTGCAGGGAGTGGTAAAGTGGACGCAGCAAAAAAAAAAATGTGGACAGGACAGCATGAGCATTAATGTGGGACACCCGAGACGCTGGGTGGTGGTGGTGGTGCGGAGGAGAGATGATCAATGAGAGATTTGACAGCGTTCCAGCGTGCTTTGGAGTGAGCTAGATCGGGACGAGAAAAGATCTGGGGCTTTGATCGGTGTCTGAGCTGTCGGTAAGAATTCGGTGGAGACGAGAAGCTTAAATCCATTGCTGTTGGAGGATCTTACAGGCGTCCGTGTAGTGCGGCGTTGTGCTTACTGTCTCGTGTGAGTATTACCTTTGACAGCTGGGAGTAACATCGATGTTTGGCTGAAACTCGTATCGAGGATCACCGGAACATCTCAGAAACATTAAATCAGAACGCTCAAATGGGTTTTGTCAGCCCCGTAAGCGATGGAGCAACGAAGATATGTTCTTAGTAGCACATCTAAAGTGAGAGAAAGAGGGAAACGTCCGGCTACACTGCAAGGGCGAAAGTGAGAGCCTTCGCGCGTACCTTAGCGCATCGCTTCGCGCCGCATCATCATCATCATCGCAGCATCATAACTGCAAGCCACGAACCACGAAACGGGTGGCAGTAAAAAAAAGGGCAATATTAATAAAATCAACAGGCCGCGGTCGGCGCGTAACCGCACGCGGCCGTCACAATTGCCGTTGCAAGGTGGCGCGGCAATCGGGCGAACCGCGAGAAATAAAACAACATTAAACCGGTCAATTTCTCTGGCGGCCCCGGAGGGCCTCACCGCCAGGTCGATGGACAGAGCCCCGGGAGGCATATTATGCTTCCGAGCTCCGTGCGCCCGGGAGT
>JXWZ01000401.1:0-18613 GCA_000956215.1 Anopheles farauti No. 4
CTTATCATGCTTTTTCTTGGTACCTTTTTTTTAATTTTCATGCTTTATGCTTTATAATGAGTTAAGAATAAATAAAATACACGGAAATAAAAACAAAACAAAAAATAGGGCACGCGGTACGGGCAAACCTTCCATGACCAAACCGGAAAGCTTCCAAAGTTAGATCTCCCAAATGGCCTACATTGGGTCATGGTTTTCGGTTCGAGCGCCGAAAAAAAAAAAGTTTGTACACCATTGGTAACATCCGTCCGCACATTTCGACGATGATGAGGTTTCATTTCCACGCATTCTAGCCGTGTTTGTCGCGCGGCGAGACGGCGGCCGCCAAACAATGCAACGGCACACTGCACAAAGACAAAAGCGGCAAAATCTCAGCGGCGGTGAAAATATGCGCCACCGAAATGACGAGTGTCACTGCAGCCGATCTCCCGCCGTCGGCCAACCTCGCCCTCGCCCCCGGCTAATATGTGTCGCTGCGAACTGAAGCGAATGAGATGCAGATGGCGCAGAAAACGCCACAATGCCAACCGCTTAGCATCTCATTAGTTTTCCGCGCACTTTTCCGAAACCCGCGAGACCCGCCGAGATTCCCGCGAGGGGACGGATCGGTTGAGGGACACCCGAGACGCGTTTTGCACGCATGATGTAACGCAAGGCAACAGCGAATCGGGGGCGAAAACACACGGGGCGAAAGGTCAGCGCAAACTGCATGGAAAAAGAGAAGAGGGGAAAAAATACTCACACACACACATCGGCAAGTGGGCATGAGAAAACACTCGCCACGCAACTGACTTTTAATCAAAACGTGATTAGCATGTTTCCCGTTTCGCATAAAACGCAACGGAGACACGCGCACGGCATTTGTTACTGGATTACGTTTTTCTTGCCTCCTTTTATGTGTGTGCCGTTTAGCACAATTATTCCATTAAGACTGCCAAGCATTTGATAACTGCTTGCAAACAGAACTTTGGAGTGAGTTTCAACAAAACGGAAGCGAATATGCAAATAAAATTGGTAAAAATAAAACTATTTGCTAAATATCAACTTGCCTGTCATTTGAGCTCCGATCTTAATAGTCAAAGTGCTTATCTTTGTAAACAAAAAAAGTATTTATACTTTGAATAAAGCGCTAGCATTTTAGAAAAAAAAAAATTAATAATGAATGATAAATATAAATAGGGAATGAATGCTTCAAAAAGTAGTGGTAGTAATGATAATGAATACTTTGCTACTATTTATTGTCATCGTATCGTACTTGCAAATTCATCCTAAATTCATTCACCTCGTCAACAATAAGTGCGGTTCAATATTAACTCGAAATTCAGAAATTACTACCCATCTAACTGGCAACGGTGATTTTATCAAGGAGAGAGATAATTGTAAGTGCAGTGGATTGTAGAACTTTCTGGATTTGTTGGATTTAATGCTGAACGGATGATCATTTTCTCATTTTGTCCTACAAATTTTTTACTGAACCTCGGTTCGGTTCCTAGCACGAAGGAAGTGACGGTGCAAATGTTTACAATTGGCACAAATAGTATTATTCGATTATTAAATAACAAACTCCGGTTACAATGATCCCCAAGCGATCCCCACTAACGATCCTATGAGAAGATGTTAGCCGAATGTGGTTCTTCTTCCTCCCCTTCGTTTCACTCGCGGAAGCAGTCGGCGTCCTCAAACCTTCAGTAAATGCATAGTCATTTAGGTTTTCTTTTTTTTTTACTACTGCTTGCCACCTGTAGAAACGTTCGTTGCCGTAGAAGGTAGGCTGAGGAAAATGATTTATTACGGCCGAAGGATGCCTGCAGCTTCATTTCTCGCCTCATCATAAAAGCAGCCCGCAAACGGTTGGAAAATTGTTCGCCAGGGACGCACACTCGTCAACAAAAATAACGCAACGAAAAAAAAAACTGCAGCCTCATAAGGCGCACAGCGGTATCATAAACGAATACTGCAACACAAACAAACACACACACACATGCGCGCGTCTGCATACTCACATTAATCTCGTCTCTCAGCCTCCACTCGCGGCTCGTGGACTCGGCAGCCCGGCGAGGCATAAGTTGTATTCGATGCAAATGAAGAAATCGATTTCCATTTCCAAAGGCGCTGGAAATGGAGGATGGAAAGCAAGCAACAGCGCACACGTAACACTCAGCGACCCACCCCTCCCGGCGTCACGCTCTACATCCTCTACCCTCCTCCTCTACATCCTACCCGTCTGTTGGGTGGCTGAAGCGGAAACCGATGACGTCGACACGTCCGACTTTCAGTTTCACTTGCGGACTGTGCGAACCACCCGAACGCACAGCACACGTGGGAAGGGAGGAGGGCTCCGGTCGGGCTGGTGTCCCGTTTCCCTTCCCTTCAGCAAAATTCCCATCATTTTATGTTACGCGCAGAAGCGCGATCGCGTTCGTGTTCCGGATGGGGATCAGTGAATTGATTTTATTACTCGCTGTTCGATGGGACGACCCCGGCCGCGGGTGGTACGCGGAAGGGGAAAGAAAAACTGCATGCTAATAAAAACGTACCCGCCGAGCACCCCGCGAATAGGGACGAAAATTTCAACACAATTAATTACCGATGCTCGCCCCGCCGCGGTGAAGTGAAAGTGTGCGCGCCGGAAGCGGCCGACAACGCTGGAGCCAAATTCGGTTGGTTTTGTTTTGATTTCGGTTTCGGTACGGCTACCCGGCGGTTGATTGGATGACTCACTTGGGCTTGTGTGTGTTTGCCAAGGGCCATTTTCGGCGGGGTGCTTGTTCGCCTCACGTCACAAGGGTGTTGAAAATCCCGCCGAAGCCGATTCAATTTGCTTTCAATATCCATGGCTTCACAATGCGTTCGCGAAGACCATAAATGTATGCGGTCTATTGAAGCGAAAGCAACGAAGACGTGGTTTGCTAGTGTTTTGCATTTGAGGAAGTTCGCGTTGTTCATATTAAAATATATTAACTTTAAATTTACTCAAAACAACTCTTCGACAGTGTTGTTTTTTTGATCGTTTTTAAAACGGTTTTATTTAAAACGATTTGTTTCGAGATTGTCACGAACTAATCGTTAAATTTCTTGATTTTTTGTAATTTTAAAATGAATTGCTTCCAAACACGCAGGTAACGCTCAAACCCCGAACCCTTCCAAGAACTTCCAAAGATCTTGAAAGCAATTAAACAATCCCGAATCCGGTTGAGATTGCGGCAAAAAGTGGCGGCGATGAATCGAAACGGTGAAACGAAACGAAATAAATTAAAATCGCAAAAAAAAAAATGCTGCCACAAAGTAGTAGTTATGGGCATGGGTTATAAATAAAACACTGAACTAGAGGCAAAAAGTACACTTCGGCTTTGAAGGCGTATGCTCAAACCCGCCACCAAACGGCGACAAAAAAAATAGTGAACCGAACCCATTCTGAAAAAAGCTGATGGCAAAATGGAAACCTTACCGCTTGGGTTTGTTTCATTCGGAGCGGCTTCGCAAAAAGTGAAATGGGCAGTGCACTGTGGGCGAATCATCTGCTGGCTCACATATCGGGCACGCACTCTCGCTCGAGACGGGACCGGAGATATCTGCTACCAGTGGGCAAAAAAAAATACAAAAAAACCACACACACACAAACGCGCCAACCCGAAAGGTGAATGAATTGTCCCGCATGCACTTACACAACACCGATGCGCGTCAAAGATCAAGAGCAGCCGTTGAACTCGGCCCAGGTCCGGGTGTCCATCCGTTGCCCGGGAAATCCTGGGAATTCAGCGGTGCGCCTTCCACGAATCCCATAAGGGTTGCCGGACGCGGATGCTGCTCCACTTTCGAACGCTCGTAATCCTTTTGCTCGGCGTGTTGTGTAACACACACGTGGGAGAGAAGAAAAAAACAATGAAAACGTCCGCTTCAGGGAACCCAAATGATTAGGGTCGTTTTTGAAGGTTTTGTGTTCGATGAGCATCATTGGAGGGATAATTATAATTTAAAACAAAAAAAGACTCATCTTGATGTTTTTATAAAAAAAAGCAACAAAACAAGACTCTATTGTAGACTCGTTAGACCTTTTGAAAAGTTTCTATCAAAAATAATTGTATTTGTTTGGATAAATTAAATGTAATACAAATGTAGGACAGTTCGAGAGTCGTTATTGTTGCATTGTTTATTTTAATTAAAAACTTTGAATTTCAAACGCTGGTTCTATTCGTGTATAGTTCATTCCTAAACAAATTTTTGCTGTTCCTGAAAAAGAGTTTTACGCCTAGCGACAAAATGGACCCACACAGAATGTCAAGTAAAGTGTAGGTTTTAGTTGGCTCTTTAAATCTCTTGAGAAAAGCCAGATAAATGTGTGAAAAATATATCTGTTCGTATCTCGTAATCCTCATCCGAATAGGCCCCGGCTAACGCCAAATAATAGAGAGGAAATGCCTGGAGACCTAAAGTGTCTTAGTCACTGATAATTCAGCTGTCTCACTAACAAATTAATTTAAAAAATGTATTTTATCTTTACTTTCTAACCAACTTTTTAAGCTACCTTATTTTTAATAGCAACATGACCCGATGCGAACCAGGTTTGCAATCAGTGAGCTCGTCTTTATCACCTCTGTTTCTTCTTCTCGCAACTCCATTGCAGTCTGTGGACCGCCGGCCGTGCCAGCGAACGCGAAGGTACACACGGAAAAGGCGGACGACGGTAGCGGGGGGCTGCGGTCGGCCCGCTACGACTGCGATCCCGGCTACGAGCTGTTCGGCCCGGAGACGATTCGGTGCGACCCGGCGAAAGGATGGGACCGTGAGCTGCCATTTTGCGGTAAGTTGCTTTCGAATTTCGCACCCGTTCAGTCACCCTACACCGCCAATGGCGGGAGAGGGGTCGCAATTGCTTCGCGCCAATCCGGCTCACACTCCGGCCGTCCCTAATGGCGACGATAAGGTCGACGATTGTCTTGAGTTTCGTCGTAGTCGCGCAAGTTGTCATCGAACTTTAGCGAGCGAGGAGAATGTTGGAATGGCCGAGGCGTTTGGTACACGGGACGGTGACTAGAGATTGAATTTGATACTCGACAACACTAGCAAGAGATCCCAGCGCATGGTACGATGCATTTTTATAGGTGCTGGAGGTACATGATCACGATAGTTGAAATCGAAGCGAAATCAATCATCGAGTCACGGAGAAAGAGACGATAATGATATTATTACTGTCACTCGTTGTTTTGCTGTGGAATTAATCTTTGACAAGTCAACCGTAGTATCCAACACAGCGGATTGGTGAAAAAAAAAACACGTTGTTTTTTGTGACGTTTTCAGCTGTAAGTAGTTTTTAATAAGTAAATTAAAGTTTGTATTTGGTACGTTCTATATGAATATAAACATGGATTATTGATTGTTTACCTTTGGCGATGGATGTAATTCGAAGTTATATCCAAATGTTAAGACTTTGTGTACTCTGTAGACACTGCTTTCGAAATATTTGCAGTAGAAAAGTAGTATTTTAATCTAGGATATTGAATCTCCTCCCTGTTGATGTGAGTTCCTTCTATCCCTATACTACGCAGGCACGAATGTGGCGTACCGCAAACCAGTGAACCAATCGTCCGCGACCCGCTCCGGTCCGGCTGGGTTCGCCAACGATGGCAAACCGGGCAACCAGAACCCGGACGGGCAGGAGTGCTCCGAAACGCAGAAGGAAGTGTCACCATGGTGGCGGGTGGATCTCCTCACGCCGGAAGCGGTCCGTGTCGTACGGCTGACGACACGCGGCTGTTGCGGCCATCAGCCGCTGCAGGATCTGGAGATACGCGTCGGCAACAGCAGCAGCGACCTGCAGCGCAATCCGCTCTGCGCGTGGTACCCGGGCACGGTGGACGAGGGTACGACGAAGTCGTTCACGTGCGCCCGGCCGCTCATCGGCCAGTACGTCACCGTGCAGCTGGTCGGTGTCGAGAGCAGCCTCAGCCTGTGCGAGGTGGAGGTGTTCTCGAACGACGAGTTCTCGTCCGATCGCTGCGCCTCGCCGAACCTGAGCGTCGAGACGGTGCTGACGACATTCGCGAAGACGTGCTACGAGTTTCACATCACGCGCGGCGAGAGCTTCGAGAAGGCGCGCGCGGTCTGCAAATCGCACGGTATGTCACCGCCGCTAGACGTTCCCAGCCAATCCCCGGCGTAACCGTCCCGTTTCCACTATTTTCAGGTGGCGATCTGATACACGACTTCCGGGGCGTTACCACCGACTACATCATCTCCGAGCTGGAGCGGCGCAAGACCGACCTGCGGACGCAGCTCGTGTGGATCGGCGCACAAAAGGAACCGGGCATTACGTCACGCACCTGGAAGTGGGTTAACGGTAAGCAAGCGGGCGATTCTAGCCCCGCCACCACCGCTGTAGGTCAGTGTCGGATGATCGGATGACCCGAGCCGGGCGAATGGCGCTGGGAAGATGCCGCCATTTGCATACAATGTCGGGTGTCAATCGGCGGCGCTTGACGTTATGAGTTATCGGACACTGGAAAAAAAAAAACGGTCGTTTAAAGATGCGAGATGTATGCGCGATATGCGAGATATCAGCGGCATGCAAATAACTCACCCGGGCCAAGTTCTCACGATGCTTCCCTGCGCCGCAGCGTGCGAGTCATAATTGGCCATTTTATTTCGCGTTCGTTTTCGATGTGGCAATGCGTGCACAATGCTGCGAACCTTTAGGGGGCATGGGGAGGGGGGAAACAATGGCAAAAAAATGATTGAAGGTGGCTCGGGGAAGGGACGATGTGGTACAGGGACATCTGGGCTGGCCGGTCGTTTATCGCAAGCTGTGTTTGGAAATGTGTCGTAACAAAAGGGTGTGGTTTGATTGCTTCTACTACACAGGTGACACAGTGCTGAAGCCGACGTGGGGCAAGGATCAGCCGAACAACTACAACGGCGAGCAGAACTGCGTTGTGCTGGACGGTGGCCGGAGCTGGCTGTGGAACGATGTGGGCTGCAATCTGGACTACCTCAACTACATCTGTCAGCATAATCCGCTGTCGTGCGGTTCGCCGGACGCGCTGGTCAACACCACGGTCGTCGGGAGGAACTACACGGTCGGTGCGAACATTACGTACCGCTGCCCGGTCGGCCATTCGCTGCTGGGAGTGGAGACGCGCACCTGCCAGCAGAACGGTGTCTGGAGCGGCGCTCCGCCGGCCTGCAAGTGTACGTTTTGGTGAGATGGGAGTTCGAGCAACCAGCTTCCTAACGTTGTGCTTACCTTCCTCCACAGACGTGGACTGCGGTGCGCTGCCGGAGATCGAGCACGGTGGCATCATACTGTCGGAGCAGCGTACCAGCTTCGGTGTGCTGGCGTCCTACACCTGCCACGAGAACTACACGCTGATCGGCAACGAAAACCGCACCTGCCAGACGGGCGGCTGGTCGGGAGCACAGCCGAAATGTCTGATCGACTGGTGCCCGGAGCCGCCCCCGATACAGGGCGGCAAGATAAAGGTGTCGGGACGTCGGGCCGGCTCGACCGCCCTGTACACCTGCGACTACGGGTTCGTGCTGCTCGGTGAGCCGGTCCTGTCGTGCGGACTCGGCGGCAACTGGACGGGGAAGATACCGGTCTGCCGGTACGTGGACTGCGGCATGCCGGCCCGCCCGGACCGGGGCAATTTGTTGCTGCTGAACGACTCGACCACGGTGGGTTCGATGGTGCGCTACTTCTGCGACGACGACTACTGGCTGGTGGGACCGCAGGAGCTACACTGCACGAAGGACGGCAAGTGGTCTGGTAGTGCGCCGGCCTGTGAACGTAAGTCGAAAAGGGGCGCGCGTTGCATCGGCCTGCTACTGACGCTCTGGTTTGCCTTCGATTTCTTGCAGTGATCACCTGCGAGACGCCCCACGTGCCGCCGGGTTCGTTCGTGATCGGGTACGATTACAACATACACTCCTCGATCCAGTATCACTGCGATCCGGGGCACATACTGCGCGGCGAGGACACGCTCACCTGCCTGGAGTCGGGCCAGTGGAGTGGAGATGCGCCGGACTGCGAGTACGTCGACTGCGGTCCGCTCACACCGATACCGTTCGGCTCGCACCGCTACCTCCAGAACGCCACGTATCTCGCGTCGGAGGTTGTCTACACCTGCGCCAACTCGCACCGGCTGGCGGGCGTCAATCGGCGCATCTGCCTCGACACCGGCCTGTGGAGCGAGACGGCACCGCGCTGCGAGGAGATCCGCTGCACCGAGCCGACCCTAACGCCGCACAGCTTCGTCAGCGTCACCGGCAACGATCGCATGTACGGCCGGACGCTGATACGAACGGCGGACGCGACGGCTAGCGGCGCCCAAACGTTCCGTGTCGGTGCGCTGGCCAAGTATCGCTGCGAGCGCGGCTACAAGATCGTCGGCGAGGCGCTGATCACCTGCGAGGAGAACGGACTGTGGAGCGGCGAGATACCGGAGTGTGTCTGTAAGTTTTGTTGTTACCGAAATTCGCACATCCTCTTTTGGGCGCACTCACTTACTCTCTCTCTCTCTCTCTATCCCGCGTTGCCATTCCCCAAGACGTCGACTGCGCGACGCCCCAGAATATCACCAACGGCAAGATGACGTTGGCGACCAACGCAACGTACTACGGTGCGGCCGCACTGTACGAGTGCGAGGGCAACTTCAAGCTCGACGGCGTCTCTCGTCGACTCTGCCTCGAGGACGGCACCTGGAGCCACGAAACTCCGCAGTGCGTGGAGATCACCTGCGACGAGATGAACGTGTCGGACGCGCTGCTCGTCAACTACGGCACGCGCCGGGTCGGCATCCAGGCGGAGTTTAGCTGCAGCAAGGGCCGCTACATGGTCGGCAACGGGACGCGCACCTGCCTGCCGACGGGCCACTGGTCGGGTAGAAATCCGGTGTGCAAGCGTAAGTAATTGCTGGTGCTCTGTGTGCTTTCGTTTACTGACGCACGGCGTGTACCTCGTTGTCTTGGCACAGTGATCGATTGCGGAAGGCCGACCGACATCGAGAACGGACGCGTGATCGTGGTGAACGAATCGACGGTCTACGGTGGCTCGGCCGAGTATCACTGTGTGCCGCACTACAACCGCATCGGCCCTTACCTGCGCAAGTGTATGGACGATGGTAAATGGAGCGGCGAAGAACCACGCTGCGAACGTAAGTAACAATGGGAGACACTGCAAATTGACTGCACTGTTTTGTTTTTGCTGGGCATTCGTATAATCTTGTTGCGGTACTACGGTACTTGTTGTACTACGGAACATACACACCTGCAGACATTATTTTACGATTATTTTCTAATTCTATGTACTCCCGACATTTGCAGTGATTGTGAACGACGCCCAGGAGACGAACAGTCTCGGCACCGGCATTGCGATCGGTGCCGCCATCATCGTCATCCTGCTGATCCTGATCGGTGTGCTGTTCCTGCATCGCAACAAGGCCCGCCCGGTGAAGAACACGGAGAACGTGCAGGCCGCCGAACACAAGGAGGACCAGAACGCGGCCGTCATGTCGTACTCGAGCCTCGAGAACGGTCGGCACAACTTCGATCTCACCAATCGCGGCGGTCTGGTCACGTTCAACACGTTCCACCACCAGTCCGGGGCGGGGCACCATCCACCGCCACCCAGTCAGCTGACGCACGGCAGCCACAACAACAACAACAACCATCTTAGCAGTAGCAACAACAACAACACGACGAGCTCGCGGAATGGAGGCGAGAACATCTACGACCAAATACCGAGCGAGCAGTTCTACGACGCACCGTACGAGATGCGCACGAACGAGGAGGTGTACGAGCCGGAGCCGACCAGCCGCGGGAACATTATCACAATCAACGGGGTCAGTGTCCGGTGAGCGCCGGTGGACAGGCCTGAGGGACGCCGGCCCCCCGCCCCTACAGATGGACCGTCACCGTCCGGCGGCGGGAAAGTTCCTCGAGCGTAATGAGGCGGCGCAGCTTCACTGAGGTGCAAGTTCCGCTTGGACAGTATCGTTTGTCGATCGTTGAAACGTTGAGACGGGCGAGCGATTGAATGTATGTAGCCGATGGGGAATATTGAAACAGTTGCAGCTAAAACTAGACAGCGAAAATAAGTGTGCACCGATGCGTGTTGCTGGACATGCGTGAGGAACCGGAAAGAAGTTACACAAACATTAAACTAAAGTGATTACTCTGCGACACAACGAACTCGTCTTTCCGTATGGTGAATGCTCTTGGGATTGGGCGAACCGGTCTCGCGTAGTAGTCGTTCGCTTGTTTATAGTCATTTTTTTATAAAATTTTAGCCATTATACGAATACCTTTCGTCATTGCGTTCCTTGTAAGGGAATATTCCATGGGGTATGCTCATCGAAGGTAGCTTACATCACTTTAGCCAAAACTTATAATATTAAAACAAAAGACAAACAATTTGGATTTAGCTAGAGCCGAATAAAACTGACTTTGGTGGTTTTAACGAATGGGCGGCCAGATAATCAGAGCCCGTAGGATGTTCTTTTTTACGAGACGAATTGTTGAAAAATAAGGTTGAAGCCCCGTTGGCTAAGTGACTGTTGCAATTAAATTAGATTTGACGATTGAATCCTATCGCTACACCTTAGCATCTCTTTGCATCGTGACGATATCCGAGGAACCTCGGATACCCGCGGAAAGTTGTTTATGAAGAACAAAAATGTAGATGTATAACAAAGCGAACAGACAAAGATTATGGAAGGATTGTGAAGGCTTAGGTAGAAATAAACCTTGAGTGAAGGAACCAATCGTTGCAATCGTAACGATCCATAACAATCTGATGAGGAATATTATGCACAAGGATTAGGATTAGATACCAAACACGCACATACACGTACACATATCTCCAGAAAAAAATCCAATCCGTATGGTAGGATGCGCTTGTTAAGACGCATACGTTGTACATAGGAAACGCTATACGCTATTTCTTTGATTTTACGTTCTTCCTCTTTAAAAGCGCAATAAGTTCAGCAGAAATAGATACTGCCAACTTTAAAGCAAAACTAGATGCCGCGCACTCACCTACACATTTATAAATATTATATGCTACTGTTTGTATCCCTTTTTGTAAATAACGTGGAAATGCTTTCGAGAAACTGTGCGAAATAGAAGTGATAGTGAGAGATAAATGTTGATTTTATGCTGCTTTTAAATGATACTCGTATGCATATTTTTATTCCGAAATTATCGTTTTTCGTATCCAATATAGAGCAGCAAAAGATTATGTCGATTCTTTCACGTTTTTCATTCTTTCATTATGGCTATCAATAAGAATTAAACAACCAAGCAAATGCTTCATTGAATTGCTGCTTTGTTCAGGCAATCTGGTGTTTATTGTACGTCGTGATGTTAAGTCTTTTAATGATATTAAACAATATGTTATACTTTGGTAGTTTTTTTCCTTCTGTGGATGTGTTTCATCTAATTCCCCAATTATAACTCCCTCACCATAATAATGTTCCTAGCTCCCTATACCGACTTATAAATTATGTAACAAGAGCTGCTCTTTAACCCGAGGCCTGCACGGAAAAGTTCTGCAAACGTACCACACGCGTTTTTTTAATCGCTTCCCGGCAGATTGGACATACCTGCCGTTTGTCGAGCCAGTTCAGGATACAGTGCCAACAGAACAGATGGCCACACTGTGTCACGCTGATGTCCTGCGTCGTGTCCATACAGAGGGCGCAGTTGCGTGTCGGTGTTTCCGTTCCGGGGCCGGATTCGGATGATGAACGCGGTCGATTGATTGTCGACCGTGTGGGGGCGATTGATTTTTGCTTTGTTTCCATGCGATAGGTTCGATAATGAGCGGCAAGGGCTAAGATGAGTTGGATGAGTGTAACATAACCCAGCACCTTGTACCCGTAGATGGAATGGTCCTCTTTCAGCCAGTTTCGAATAAGAACCTGCCGGAAACGATCATTGGTAATTGTTCAAATTATTTTCAATATTTATACTCTGTGTAAATGGAAACTCACATAGTTAATGCCTGTTATTCGCTTGGAGATGTGGTACTTGCCACCATTGATGTAGAATAAGCTAGTATGGAAACCACGTATATACGGGACGACCACGCGTAACGTGTCGATCAACTGGTGTAGCTTATCCTTCACCGAATCCAGTAACTCTTCGCTGCGGTCAATTTCTGTTTGAACGTATGTAAGCACCCGATCGGCCACATGTTCGCCACCGTACTCGAGCAGTATAGCTAGCAACTGCAGTGCCTTGTTCGGCAGCATCACATAGTTGGCATCGACCTGTATGATACCGGTGTACTCTTCACCTAACGTTTGCAGATTATTTAAAATCGCATAGTGATGGTACAAGATCTCCGCAATCAACTTGCAAAGTGCATTGTACTTGAACCAGTGGCGCTGGCTTAACAGCAGTAACACCTCGCTCAGTGCTGCCCGAACGTACTCGATCTGTTCCTGGTCCTTCTGGACACTGCGTATAATTTCCGCCTGTCCGGCGTTAGCATGGAACAGTGACATAATGATTAATATTACTAGGAGCTCTGCTATATACCGTACATGCTTAAGAAGGACCCGCTTTAAGGACCGTATAATTAACTTTCAGTCTAAGGTTACTTTCGATATTGAAGCCTGCTGGAGATGTTTTGATAACGACCACAAACTGTCACAACAAAGCGCAACTGTCAAATACTGTAGCACCGACTAAACGTCGTAATATATCAAATACTTCGAAAATGTAGCCTAAATGATCGTTATACATAGATTTTAAAGGCACTAGAACTTTTTTTGTACTATTTTCATTCATGAAATATTTCTTAATTGTTTTATACTACATTCTCTTTTTTATCAGTTCTGAAACTTGGAAAAGCCTGTGCATATTATCAGTTTATTTACAATTAGCCCTCTAGTGGCAACACTTTAAAGTGAAATTATCGTTTATTACGTTTCAATAATTTTATGAAAATTAAACATGAGGGTATGTTATTGAGCTTATAATTAGTTAATTTATCTTGAATAGAAAATTCAATTAGCATTATAAACAATTGTGTGCTTGCTCTATCAGAATACGTTCCTCAAATCGCACCGGAAGTGTTGGCAACGGTCATTTGAACATAAAAATAAGCATGTCAGGTAACGCTTGACAATAGTTGTCAATGGTTTCGTTTGCCATATTCTGTTGTTCGCTGTGTGTAGCTGCAGTTGTAGACAAAAACAATCATATCGAAGCAAATACCCGTAGAGTGAAGACATAAAGTGCGTTGTGCTTGTAAATACATCAGAGGAAAAGAATATGTAAGTAATGTGCTCTTAAAAAGGTGTATCACACTGCAGTGCAACATATAGTTGTTAAGAAATATTTGATTTATGCGCCACCAATTAATTGGCTTTGGTAAACGAAGTAACAACAAATACGTCACCGAACAGCAACAAGAGAGTACAAAACGAAGTTTTTTCTTCCTTCCTTCACCTCCATAACTTCTTTGTCTCTAAACGATCCAAACCAGATGATTCACCTCCGGGTAGGTGAAAATCTCTTAACTAAAAGTTACTGTTCATTTTCCTATTTCACGTACCAAAACATCTGTGTTTTCATTTTTTTTTTCTTTTTTCGTGGCTTCTGGTAAATTCCGTTCACCGTTGTTCGAAGCCGTTGAAATATGGGCAAATGCTTAAGGGTGTATATGTGTATGCTTGTAAATGAATACTTCATTGCCAGATGGATATTAACCATTTGGTAGAAATGTTGAAAAAATAAACAGATCGGGCAAATCTCCATCTCTATATATGGCACATTATTGTGTCAGCTGCGTTGCAGTGGAAAGGGAATAAAGTTGTATCGCCTTTAAAGGAACCGTTGACCCGTTAAGGTAACAACACAACGGCGACGATAATAGTGAAAATCCCCTTCCAGTATTTACTCTGTGCCAGTGGTGTCAAACGCCCAAGGCGAATCGGAGAAGTAACTGCAAGGTTTCGATACTTGGAGAAAACGGAGGTATTTGCGAAGTTTACGTTTAGTTTAGTATGTTTGTTTGTATTCGTTATCTTAGCGTTCAGTTCAAATCGTTATCGATATAGTTTTGCTACACGTTTGACATACCAGTTTTTCGGCGCCAACTTCTCTTCTTCGATCTTAACATATGATCATGGACTAGTACGGCTGTGCAACGCCGTAACACGCTTGTTTTGTACGAATACTTTACCAGTGGAGAAGGACGAACCGTGGGTCACACATAAAAAAGACTTCCATAACAGTCCGAGCGCCGTTCGCCATATAAGGGTAAGATTTTGCAGCGCAAGCAGAGAGCCTAGCCAGTGAGTCGCGCAGCTGAACGTTTTTGCCCGATTCGGCAAAATGAATAACACCCCACCTTAGCGTGTATTCTTCAATGGGCCAACTCTCACTTGACCTCGATTTTCTGCGGTGCCTTTTGTTGGTTGGCTGGATGAAGGTAGTACTAGTATCATCCCCTCCAGTACATTATTCTAATTGATGATATATGGTTTAAAAAATGTAAAAAAAAACCTGAATCCTGCATAGTTTGGGAATGACCACGTAATCGAGTCACAAGCAATCGACCGGAAAGAAAGATAAGGCTCGTGGCCGATGATGGTCGCGAGGCGTGCTTACATGTGTGCGATGGCCCGTGACTCACACGGATCCACCACCACTGCCTGTATAAAATGTCGCCAGCCATGAGTTCTCGCGTATGCATGATCACCTCAACCGCAGTATTATGAGCCAAGGTTTGTGCTCGGTACACAGTCGTGACTTGGTGGCTGCAGACGGTGGATGTGCTTTTTGCGTTTACTTTCGTCAATATCTCTGAACGAACGGTGCAAACTACACTAGCTTTAGCATCCGGTTAGTGCGTAAACAACATTCCGCGGCCAGAGCGTGCTTTGGTGTTATTTACTTTTCAGCATGCTTAATAATGTTCGTGTGTTCTTTTGTTTTGTTTCATCAATTTCACGGCCCCGTATTGTATCAATCAACATCAATCAAACACGATACCTCCTACCAACCGTTTCTGGCAACGCAACCATCGATTCGGCAGCTCTGTTTTGATCCGTTTGTGACGAAGTAAACCAACAATCAGCAACGAAATGTCTTCCCGCAAGACCGCCGGTCGTCGTGGCACGACGAAGAAGCGTGCCCAGCGCGCCACCTCGAACGTGTTCGCCATGTTCGATCAGGCTCAGATCGCCGAGTTTAAGGAGGCGTTCAACATGATCGACCAGAACAGGGACGGCTTTATCGAGAAGGACGACCTGCACGACATGCTGGCTTCGCTCGGCAAGAACCCGACCGAGGAATACCTGGAGGCGATGATGAACGAGGCACCCGGTCCGATCAACTTCACCATGTTCCTCACCCTGTTCGGTGAGCGGCTGCAAGGCACGGATCCGGAGGAGGTCATTAAGAACGCGTTCGGTTGCTTCGACGAGGAGAACGCTGGCGTCGTCAACGAGGACCGGCTGCGCGAGCTGCTAACGACGATGGGCGATCGGTTCACGGACGAGGACGTCGATGAAATGTTCCGCGAGGCACCGATCAAGAACGGACTATTCGATTACATCGAATTCACGCGAATCCTCAAGCACGGCGCCAAAGACATGGACGAGCAATAGTGCGAGGCATACGCCCCCGCCAAAATCCACATCCCTTGCAAAGCCTTTTCAGCAGAACTGCATTTAAAAATGTGAACATCATTGCTAATCACCTGCACATATTTGCACAATCCGAATGATGCACTATTCCAAAAGCAAATTAATTCCTGCGATGTTTGTTTTGCGTCCTGCTGTGCGACGTGATTCGTCAGTATTTCTAAAGTAAATTATTTCGTTTTGTGCACGTTATGCTTCCATGTATGGTAAAATAGGAACGTTTTTCTAACAAATAAACCATCAGCGCCATCGGTCCATTAAGGTTTTTTGTACTACAATGACTATTTGTTTGTAAATCAATCGCCTTTCTTTATGCTGTTTCCTGTCTACTAGTTACGACCAAATTTGTATGGTAAACGGTTTTTACATTGTTTCGAAAATGGTTATTATTTGTGGGTACAGTCGTTATATTGATGATCTGATTGTTGTGAATTGGATTTTTTTTTCAATCTTCATTATTTTCATCGTTTCATATCTGTTCAGTTACGTTTCAGTTCAGTACAGATTAAAAAAAAATTATATGTATATTATGCCAGTATTTTCACATATTCTTCTGGAACCAAATTTTGTAAAAGTAAAAAATAAAACTATCGGAAAATTAGTTAAAAACCGTTACAAGTTAATGGACTGCTCCGTCGGGCGCGATTTTGTCGCCAAGAGAATTGCAAGGGGCTTTCAGTGCTCACGCGATTTTTCCTATCAAACGGCACTTGAAAATAAACTAAACATGCACATCATAACTTTTTGTTTTGAACAAAACATTCATTATATTCACTTTCCTATGGGACAATGGTTATCACTTGTATTTTTGATGAATTTAACAATGTTAGCGTTTATACAAGCGAGTTCAATTTGACAGGAAAAATTGCTCGGCGACGGAAGACCGAAACAAACTTTTTTGATTTCGTTGCGCGACGAAATCATTCGGCGATATTTTTGTCAAATTCCATACAAAATTTGACACCACGCGCGACGAAATCGCGCGCGATGGAGCAGTGATATCAGCCTAAAAACAAAAAAAATCCTGGTATTCTTGTGTCCTGGTTCCGCTGATAGCCACCGTATGTCAATTTGACATAGCAGTGACATAAGAACGCTCTGCTACGCTCCCGTAGCTGCGTGTTGCCGCTCTCTACTGCCGAAGAGAGCATGCTGATTTGTTATCGAATTTTTTTCAGTTTTGTGCAATTTGTGTAACTTACAACTTACAAATTGTAATACGAAATTCGGGTTAACAGATATAATATGTTATGGGCAACTGAGTTTTTGTTTATAACTCAATCGTGAATCGTAGCTAATAAGGATTATTAATAGTAACAAGTGTTGGTGGCGATAGGTGTCTACGGTGTGTGTTTCGGCGACGACTCGTACATTGCTATCCTGGTGTTATTTTACCACCAGTCGGCGGATGAGCGGTAAGAAGGTGTGAAGGCAACACGAGGAAGGAAGAAGCATCGTTGTGATGACCTTTCTGTACGATCCCGATGCTGGGAGCTACTTGCTCTATGTAAGTGAACTATTCTTTCCACGTTTAATTCCTATCCCCTGTTTCCTTTTGCTTAACCCACCCTCCCCCTTACTATCCCCACTGCCCAATTCTGTTCGTCCCGCTTCTTTAAACGGGTTTCCTACCAGACTGAAATGAGGGACAGACGACTCCAAAGCGCTACTAGCTCCTACTGGTTTCCTTAGTTTTCCACTAGCTTTCGTTTTCAGCAATGTTTTTCTTTTCTTTTTTTCTTTTTCTTTGCTGCTTTCCCGAAATTTTCCGGAAGTGAGTGATTCGCCCCTCCCCCTGGTAGTAGCAACCCGTACAACTCGTTCTGTATCCGCCGTAACCCCTTGTACCACCACCACCACCTCTGGGCTATTTATTTCGGTTTGCAAATCTGGGTGTACGTGCGGTGTGAGTGTGTCCGATCCGGTGTGGGTGATCTGAGTCGAGTGCTTTACGTGTGTGCATGTCGATGGTGTGCAGTAAACATGGTCGTAACTTCCATCCCACACGAAACCTTATAAGATCCCGTCCAGTACGAAAGTGTGCACAAATCATAAAACCTATTAGTACCCCGGAGATATCGTCGAACCCGCCATCGGTGCATTAGTGGACGACTCCCGGGTCTCCCAGAACGTCGGTAATCAACATCGACATCGTCAACCGGGCCTACCGTCGTCGCAGCTTATCAGTATTTGTCGGACGGCTGGTCGCGTCGCTCGCAGCGTGGTGAAGATAAGCGATCGGTTTCGGTTCCTGCTAAGCGCGTGTCCCTACTATACTCCGGGACCAGCTTGCGCAATCCAAGATTGATGTGAATGCAAACAAATACCCGCCCACATACACACACCAATTGGCAATCATCGTCGTCATTGCGTTCCGTCCCATTGTGCCGTCGTCGTCACCCGTCGTCGTCCTGCATGTCCTGTGCCGTTTTGTGCGACGCACGTCTAGAGTGATTCTGTAAACGGGTGTCCAAGTCGAGCATGTCCTACACCGAGCTGGAGAGTGGCTACCAGGGTCTGAAGCAGGCGTCCACCAGCGATGGCACCGGCAGCGCGCTGCAGACCCCGTCTGGACGTCCCGGCTTCTACGTCGGTGATGAGGTAAGTGTAGTGCAGCCCTCCCTCCTCCCTCTTCACCACCACCACCACCGCCCAGTTCCACTTGCAATCTGCCTTCCGCCGGGTGGGTGGGTGAACTTCTTTTTATCACCCACCCACTCCCGCACCAGTTCGATCTTAATTTTCTTTTTTTTTCTAACTGAAAAATTACGTAACGTTTCAATTTTATTTAGCACAAGGGAAAGGATAACAGCGGTGGCGGTCGTTCCGCCAGTCACGAAAGCTGACTCTTTCTTGCGTTATCCGCAATTCTATGCCTGGGTGTTCTTCTATCGTTTTCTTCCACCTTGACGCGATGTCTCACTGTCTTTCTCTCTGTCGCTCTCTCTCTCTCTCTCTCT
>JXWZ01000404.1:0-11522 GCA_000956215.1 Anopheles farauti No. 4
ATACAAATTTGAAAGTAGAGCAACAATATTTAACACACTTTTTGGTGTTATTCAACCTCACTTTTCGTACTAGTCCACTGACGGAAAACAAGTCGTACACAAATACTTGTTGGTATTATGCTATGGAAACGTATGAAAACGGTTCTACTAATGATTCGTTCCAAGTCCATGCGATCTTCTTCGAATTTCCCACAAAAAAAAAGAAACAAGGACAATAAATCCCCGACAAATAGTAAATCATTCGTAACCGCACTCGATGTTCGATGGTTCATTTGAAGCGATTCCCATTCCGGACCACACATTGCGACTGCGAATTCCGGTTCGGCTCGCGCGCGCGCGCGCCTATGATGTGCGTTTGTCACGTGTACCATGAACCGCATCCATACACACACACACACACGCGCGCACCCAAGGGGCGATCGCACGTGCCTCGAACAATTGCATCCAATTTCGGCACATCCGCTCGAACCCCAACGGAAAGGAAGGGGTTTTCCGTGAGCGCTTCCCTACGGCCGTAGCCGTGAATATGCTGAGGACAAAATTAATGCGATTAGAGCGTGTTATCATTCCCCACCGATAATTGTCAAAATATGGTTGAAAGTTGGTCGCTTTTTTTGATGTGCAATGGTGCGCGTTGCCGGGGTGGTGCCATACACGGCCAGCGTCCGACGGTTTTTCGTTTTGCGGATATGCTGACACGAGCACCGCACCATGTCACGGATGTCACGGAGCGGAAAATAAACAATAATAATTTATCAACCCGAACGCGTGTGCCAGCGCATGCGATATCCGGCTGTCGTCGTACGGCAAGTGAAATGCGTGAGAGAATCTTTCCGCGGGACGATCAGATCGGTGGTTCGGTGGAGCAGCCAGGCAACGGGCGACTTTCACTGCACTCCACCCGGCACACACTGTTTGGGTGTTAATCTTTTAGCGAGGCGATTGTTGTGCCTCGCAAGTAGGCTATGGTTGTAGGCAATGCTGAGAATGGTCAGCGTCTCTTTTCAGGCGACGCAGCGTCTTGACGCAGGCAATTAAATTCTAAAGTGATAAGAGAAATCAAATGTTGTTGCTATCATATGATATTCCTGCCATTATGAAGTAAGTATTGCACTCAATTTTTTTTAAATTTCAATATCATTTACCTCATATTAGAAATATGATAACTAGACGACTTTATCTATGCTTCATGGTTGAAGATTGATGGTTTCCCCTAGCGTGCGTGTGTGTCTGTGCATGTGAGCATGTTTTCTGGTTTATCTTATCCAAAACAACCCATTCCAGTGCAGTTTGAGAACTGTCCCGCAGCTAACCAGGTACGTAACAACGGTATGTTCCGGTCGATCCAGTGTCAGGACAAGGATCACTCAGAGGATTCCGTTTATATTTGTATTCCTCCTTTCATTCATCGTTCACTTGTGAACGGCGCAAAGTAGGAATTCCGGTTATCAGCATGGGCGCAGCAGGTTTCTTACAGCTTTATCGACTATTGTGTCCTTTTTATGTCATTTTTTTTTTGTAGTTGTAAAAGGTACTTCGGTACCCTAATTCCGTTCAGGTTTGGGCAGATGAACCGCTACCGGAATATCGCTGCAAGTGGTGCAACGGTGTTGCCCGGAATGGGCGGGATAACATGCGCACACGTTCTACCTGAAGTGTGCCCCACGAGATAGTGGAACTTTTTTGATTCCCTATCTACGGTGAAAACCTTGACATGTTTCCGGTGGAACCGGAAAATGCATGTTGCTGGATGGGTTTTGGGTGATAGCTCGTTGTAAAAAAAACCAAGGCTGTCATTCTTGAGGTCTCCGTCATCGCTTGATAAAGTCATCATTTGATAATATTGCACTGCAGTGTTTGCTGTAGTTGGGTTCGATTTGATCATGTATTTTGTACTTTTCTAGGTAATAAGTTTGGGGTAAAAAAGTTCTTAATTAAAAAATATTATTTTTTATTACTGGCACGCTACACAAATATTGCTAATTGAACCATTTTTTGGTAGCTCATTGCTTGATTTTACTGACGAATCAATTGAGCTTTGATCACAACATTCGGTGCTTATCTTTCCCGACCTCTCATGGCACGGTCGTTTATCATCAGTGTCAAATTGTTCAACGTCTCGGTGGGATCTTGCTGATTTTTTTATACGCGTTTCACAAATGCAAATCAAGATTAGAAAAAGTAGCAAAATTACGATTGTTAACACCGCAAGCATATTATACAGTATTACATTGAATGTTTCCATGCTTGGGGTATGATCATCTTTCCACGCTTGCAGAAGATCAATCTCATCAGCTCCTAGTGCTAGGAAAGCATCCCGCTCTTCATCGGTTGTCAAGATTCGGCTAACGAGGTGCACTGCTGGAACGTTCAATTCCGGCAACAAACGAAGAGTGTGGTTATTTATGCCAAAATTGACAGCAACCATTCTTCCCCGGTCTGTTTGATCATCGTTCTTCTTGTGGGATAGAATAAAATCCTTCGATTGAATAATCATTTCAGATAGTAGTTCGAACATTCCACTACCCTGGATAGTTTTGACTGTTAGTTTTCCTCTGACCGTTACGAGTATTGTTTCACGGTATGCAAAAACATACAACCAAATGTTAGGATCAAGGGTAGCAAACAATAGAGTTAGTTTGGTACGCACTAGAACCGAAGAACACGGTGGCGTTGGTTGTTCAAAGTACAACCCATAAAGACATTGGTTGCGTATCTTTTCGTGTTGTTTTTCACGATCAAAATCACAAAGAACCGTATCGTGCCGAGGTTTGCACAGGCTTTTGTATCGATCATAGCTGACAGCGATTGTAGAATTACTAGTTCCATCAAACAAAACAACGTTTTCGGTTATCTTGGGAAACACAAGAACATCGTCGATGATTTGTGGCAATACAGTAACTTTTGTCGCTTGATATAAAGCACCCGCCGACACGAGTGGTATGCATAGTTTTGCCAGTAAGAAAGCTTCCGAAGTAAAGCATGTGTAGTCCGCGGACTCAAACACATTCCATAGCATGTTACTGTATGGTTTGCGCGGTAAATCTAAACCATCGGAACGGTTTGCTACTGCGGCTATTATCTGTTTCCTCTCGCGTGCTGTCAATAGTTGCTCAAGTGACTCATAATATAGCACATTCGGTGCAGGCGTTAAGAGAACCCTTACAACTGTCATCTTTTTTTCAACATCTTTCGCTAAGGTTTGTAGTATTCCGTACAGTTTTTCCACGTTCAACCGAAGCTTGGATGTGTCTGTTTCATTACCATCTTCGATGTTGAACTCGTGCAGAATATGTTGAAGATTTAAATTATCTTGCGAATTGTTATCGTCAGGATTTATCCCATTATCAGCGTATTCTTTCTCCTGCCATTGTTTGGTCTGACTACAAGCGTGCCGTTTTTGATTTACGTTTCTACCTATGTGTTTTGTAAGTTTAGTCTGCTCTAATAGCGTGTGATAGTTAGGTAGTTTGTTCGTTAAAATACTAACACAAATATCGTTCTTCTCCAGGGGCAACAATTGTTCACATAAAGCACGTAACGTTGCGGTCCCATTCGCTAGTAGCAAGGATTCACTACCGAGTCGGGATATGTTTAGATGGAAGCTCACACCTACGTACGTGCCGATCTGCTGAACGGGCCGAAGATCCTCCAGATACACTTTTGCCTTTTCCGATTGATGAGCGAGTGTACTGTGCGATGCTAGCAGAAGAAGAATGATTGTTCTGTGAAGGGTGAAAAATATTGATAGTTTTTTTTATTCATGTGCATTTTACATAACTCAACTTCATACTAAAGCTGCATCCGTACGCATGGAACTGTTTGTCACTTGTATCAGAAAATGGAGTTAAAAAGGGACGCAGACGTCACATCTCACCAACGCACTTACTCATAGAACATTCCGGTAATCAACTAAAACAACGGCACTGCACGTTCCCGGCCACCATCCAGCGACGATGAAGCTAGCCCGCAGAGTAATCCCCGGTGCTCTCCGCTACTACAGCTTTATTTATATCCGTCGTGTGGCCTCTGGAAGTGTTTTTAAAAATCCCGTGCCAGTGAAGTAACGGCATCCACTGGCGGCTGGGCTCGGTTGGATGTTTCCCACCGCCATGCAGAGCGATCTCCAGAGTGAATATTCATGACATCGCGTGTAACCTTTAGAAACCTTTTGTGTGTTTTAATTAGCCGAAACCCAAACGACAAACGGCGGGCCTTGTAAATCATTCCATGCTTTTAGGGCGATGAAAATGAAAGCGAATCTTCAACGACGCCATCGAACGGCTGTCTTAATCCGTGCCGCAAGGTGTTTCACCCGTTTGGATGGTTTACACCCGCGGACGCACCGTAGTTCTGCGCCGTTCTGTGGCCGTTGGATTGTTTGAAAAGAAGTTATCATCACACTCAGCCCGAAAATCGGTGAGTTATGGTCGAATGGGTCTGTTACGAATCGTTCGAGCAAACCGCAACTTTCTCCACGAAAGTAAAGACGTATAAATTTGTCACCAAAAACCGAGCTATTTCACGTAACAGAACGGTGTGTTTCAGTGCATAGTTTTATGCGCAATTTTAAGGAATTTTCGGAATTAAAAAACGAAGGGAAAGGAATTGAGTCGAAAAGCATACTAGTTTAAGAATTTTCGGTTTGTCTTTTATTTTACTCCCTGTTTTTACCATATTTTAAATAATTAAAGGATTATTTGTTGGGTTATGGAATTTTTAAGGTTATTCATCCTCTATGCACTTCGGGTATAAAAACACAAAACATTTCGTTTGCTCGAAAGGAAGGAGAAGTAGGCTTAGAGTTACTGCACTTGTTTATGCTCACCGGTTGAGATGACCGAGCGGTGTTTGACTCTCTTGAACTCTTACTAGACGGTTGCAATTCAAGCAGTCTAAAGTTTGGAAATATGCCAACTTCTTTCGGCTGAGTGTGCTTTGTACGCATATTCAGCACCATTATATATTCAAAACATTTGCACGTGCCACATCATCTGGCTTGCTGGTTAGTTTGTGCAGGGCAAAAAAAAACCATGGCTACACAGCAATTGGCATCGTTTGCAGATGACTTTCTCGGAACTCCCGGGACGATAATCTCGATAATAGGTAATGTAATCAACTAATAACGTTACGATGAACCCCATCCCCGGCGGAAAACGTTCCGTGAGTAGTTTTCCTCATCATGGCTTGTACCGTGAATGATTATTCGGTGGTGTAAATCAGCCCTAAACAGCACACGGACAACAACCGTAATCGGAGTGCGGATCTCGCCTCCAGGGGCGAAAAGGGGTACCGATGCTACCGAAACGGAAACCCACAAAACCCCTCGATTGTCCCGATGCGTCGTCGTCGCCTTCGTTGTCGTCTATTTCTCCCTCGGGAGCACCGTTCGCTCGCTCTTCATACCCGCCACGACAGTGTCCTATGGCCCTAGCGGTAGCAGTTGTAGGGACGTGAAGCGTAGACAAAACTTGGGCATAAAAATCAATCAATCCTGATTAAAAACACCCCAACGTTCTTCCGCGACCAGTGTCACACTCGCAGAGCGCGACACACAAACACAACTGTAAACGCATGGCGCCCCAGACGAACAATAAACAATCGTCATCATCATCATCATCATCATCATCATCATCGTCATTCGGTGCGATTTTAATCTTCCATCCAGCAGCATTTGGGAGGAGAGGAGACGAAACGGAAGAACCGTCGAGGGGAAAGGGAACATTAGAGAGCAGCAACAACATCCGCGTCCTTACCGGATCGGTTGTCACACAAGCACCCTGACCCTTGATTTGTTTCCCGTGTCCGAAAAAAAAGGTAGCTTTCGAGAGGAAATTTATATCAAATCAATTGAAATCCCTAGCCTCCCGGGCACGGCAGTATGAGTGCACATTGTGGGCCATATGGCCGCTAGGGAACTGCAGTGACCCCGCAGTTGTGAAGTGTACGACGAGTGGTGGAACCAACGATGGGTGACACAGCTGACGAAGGTGGACAATCGGGATTGGTGGTAGTTGATGGGTGAAGCGTGTAACGCGCATCGGGGGTCTTGGAAATGGTACCACGTCTAATGAAGTACTGACACACAAATAAAAAAAATAAAAATGATATCATATGGAAAGTACTTTTTTTACACTTTGCCACGATGTTAGCTGAGTCTCTATCGATTCCACCCATCGACACGGATCAATACGGTGATCGTTTGTGTAAAGGATCACACTACGAATAATTATGATTAATAATCATCCATATGCTGCGGCCCTCGGATTCGATCGATTAGCCCGGTTGGTCGATAATGAAACGGTAGGATTTTCACTTAAGCAGATTACAGTGACTTTGCGGAAAGTCCATCCCACGACCACGAATGCGTCGTTTCCGTACCGTACGCAAAGCTGAGGAAGAAAATGGATCTTATGCGGCCACCCTCAAACGCTCCTCAAATTCTATTTAATCATTCTCTTTCATGCACTTTTCATGCACCCCGCTCCTCAGGCACGCCAGCAGCTCGCGTCACGGTACAAACATGGTTCAACCTAACCGTAGGGTGGTGCGGATTTTCCGGCTACTTTCGACGAGGAATCCAGTTAGTACTGTGGGCGCAAACGCAAACTGCCACATTCGCTGCCTAACAGATCAGCCACGGTGCTTCCGCATCATCCGCTACTGTCCCTGAGCGCATAAGGCCTCCGCTTATGCTGGCCCTCTACGGCGCCCTTTTGCGCCCCGTACGGCCGTAGGATGGTAGTTATTACGGGGAAAATTTATTCATAAGCTATTGCAACCAATGATGCGGTCGCATAATATTTACATTTCTCCACGCTCCCTCGGTTCGTTCGGTTCGGCTTTTTTTTGTTCTCCCAGCTGGTTTCAATGGAGGGTTCCCGCGTTGCTGGGCTTTACGGTCGGGATGTGTTTAGCGGACGTCGTGTATGTGCCTCTAGGGTTGCAAACAGGGATTGCGCATTTCACCGTCCGTTAAGGGGGATGCAAAGTTGATGATGAAAATTGAAATATTAGGACATATGTTGCGAACATGCGCTTCGTTACGGTCGACGGGTCGGCGAACCGAATGCGCTGTGGTAGCTAGTGCGCGATTTTATGGCGTGATTTTTTGTTTTTTTTTTTTCAGTTCCATATCTTCATTTGCTAGTGATACAGATAGGAAAAGACAGTACAGTTGATTAGGCGTTTGGTGTTTTTGTCTGGATCAGTCAAATCGTTCTTTTTTTTATGCCAAATATCAGTGTGATATTTTGTTTATATTTAACCAGAGAAACAAAACAATGCTTTCCATTATTCATTTCAATTGAATGTGAATAACAGATATTTATTCAACATGAAATATTAATAATGATAATGATATTTTTTTCATATACATCTCTGCTTTCGTTTAAACCTATATTTTTTATTATTTTCTTTCGTTAAAATTCGTTTCGTTTTTTTATTATTTTCTTTCGTGCTTAACCGAAGACAAAATTGACAAGATTTGCATGTTGCTCAGTTCTAGAATATTAATTCAAAATGAAAAAAATAACTAGAACACAGAAAAAACATCGGAACAATTATTCATTGAATATCTCTTTAATATGCGATGATGAAAAAGATGTAACTGTTGTTCCACGAGCCTCTTGTAATAACATTTGAAAGGAGCGTTTTGAAAAGTTGGTTCAAGTGGTAGATGGTTTGTACGATCCGGCATGCGAATAAAAGACCATGAATTGTTCATTCTTGAAAGACATATGTTGAATTTATTGTATAATATTGTATATCAAGTGGTCTATTGCTCACAATTTTATGATTTCACGAAGCGAAATCTTTATACAGTAATGCAAAAATAAAATCGCGGCTTGTGAAGTGGAATAAATAAATAAATTACAAGCAATCCTAAAATTGGCATATGCTGCATGCATGCAAAAAAAAGGTACACCTCACAGTACACACTATAAGTAAAATAGGGTTGGACTGTAAGTTGAAGCTTAAGTATATTGACCATAAAGTAATTTTAATTATAACGATATTAATTCAAAGTAAAGAATGTAAAATACCGAATGATTGTAAAATACCAAATGATTGGAATCAGAATGATAATTTATCGCACAAATTCCTTCGTTCTTTTCTTGTGTCTTACATGCACAATACGATGACTGCTGATCTTCTTACGAAGATTAAATAATGCAAACTCCGTTAGCAGATCCCCATTGTCCGTTTAGTCGACCAGTCATCAGTTTGATTAATTCCCATTCGCCAACCAAACCACACCAAGCTCATCGGCTGCAAATTGATATCGACTGCAAATCATTGAAATGTCAATACTATACAAACACCATTAAACGGTCTTATCATAGCATAGACTGTCGTAAACTTTCGCTTGCCGGGTAACACATTTTCTTAATTGATTGACTAATGATAGCCACTTCCGATGATCAAAACCTTCAAGAAGACATTTAATCAATCTCATCGCCCCGGTTTCGAAATCATTCATCCGCACCGCAAAGCAAACCGGGCGGAATCAAAGCACAATTTCCGAGCGGTGACGGAAACGCTTCACATTCATTCAAATCGCGCTGCCTGGAATCTTCCTTTGCTAGGTTTTTTTTTTCACTCCTCGACTTCTGCTCACAATCCACAAAGCCGCCAAAGAACAACACTGTTGGCGAACCAATCCACCCTCACACGCACGCACTTCCGAGCGGGTGCTGTCCGATTATCATAAATTATGTGGTCAGCTGGCAGAGTGCCGATTTGCGTGTCTGAAATCAATACATCGTAAACATGAATCATCATCCTCACGGCACATCGTGACCGTTCACGCCGTCGTCGTCGTCGTCGTCGTCGTCGTCGTTGGTCATCGTTGTAGAATCGTAGCCGATTGAATCCCTACCATCATGTCATGTTTTTTCACTGGCAAGGGGGAAGGTGCAGGAAATGGGTGCAGGAGATGGGTTCGGTTGCCCTGATGACGTGATGTCCTGGCCAAGCCCAGCGCACATGTGTTATGCCGTCAGCCGCGCAAGGCCACTAATTCAAAAGGTGAGGTCGTCCGGACGGACGCAAGCCGGAAACCTGCGATTACGATCGTACTAACGTCAAGGAAGGTACCGATTTGGTACCACCACCACAAGCCAAAAGTCATCTATCGTGGAAAGAGATCGCGTGGCGGATGTCTTTTTTTTTTTGGCGGGGGAAGGAGGATGATGACACACCCTTCGCCGGCGGTCACATCATTCGAAATGCTGTCCGGCACGCAGAGTCAATCAGACTCGGAAGTCCTGCACAACACGGGAGGGTAATACGTATGGGGTGGTCTGAAACAATAACACAGTCGCGTAGTTTTTACCCACAACTAATCATGGCCAACGTGATCATGACTTTTAATACTCACCTCGTTTGCGTTCCAAGCTGGACGTGAAGAGATAGTGGATCGTTCGGTTAATAATTAGTTGGGGTGGAACTTGGACGGAAAACGATGACTCAAATACATGCGGCTTTCTTTTTGCAGTCATGTTTTGACTTATGCGAAGTAGTTCTAATTCCAAATCACATCTGTCTCGGAGGCACATTGAGGCGCTTAAGCAAGTTGAGAGAGTACAAGTACAGTCTGTTATTATTTAAAACAATGTACCGATTTACTGCTCTGAATGCCACAAAAATTGGCATTTTATAGTCGTAGGATTAAATATCACATAGCAAGCAGCAAGAATGTGAAACATGTCTAAATTACACATAGAAGACGTTTGGTAAATGCAGCGAACCAAAATCAAAAGACAGCGTTTTCCATCCATTCCTTAACTGTTCCCATCGTTAATAAGAATCGTATCATCCAGTGTGATCATTTTCAGATCGTATCTCATCCAATGATAAACATTGGTCATTTTCCATGGATGAATTCCCTTCGCTGTTTAACGTGTGAGATTTAATACATATGCTTCTTCTAATTTTCTCTTTCAACCATGAATATTAGCCAGATCATAAAAAGGTAACTTACAGGACTAGAAAATACAATTTTCAGTAAGGATGCAAACAGTAGAAATGGATTGGTAATAAATAATTACTTTTTACGACAAAGTTACCAAAATAGCAGGAATGCCATGTGAAAGTGAGATTATAAAATATTATACGAATATTACTAATGACCTATTTTAAAGTTGATGAAATTACTCTTTTAAAATATAATCCTGTAAATTGTAATGAAATAATATCGCATCTCTCACATTAAAAAGAAACTCACTTAAAGTGAACTCTTTCTTACCCATTTCCCATTGGCATTCAAATCGTTATAAACGGTTTTAAGACCAGAAACAGCAAAAAACGAACCAAAGTTTGTAAAAAAGCTTCGTGGTTTTACTTAAGAAGGATTATTTGAACGTTTTGGAAATACTTCAAAAATATAATAAAATTCACAATTCTAACAACCGAACTACATTATCTCTAAAAAATGACATTAACTAATGGTCATGCTAGAAATTGTGAAGATAAACACATAAAACGTACGCATGACCTGCGCAAACGATGTAGCTAAAAGGGAAAAAAATGGTACACTGCATTTCGGTGCTACTGATAATAACATGAGGTCACTCTTTTATCCCCGAACAGTGCTACATTAGAAGGCACGAGCCCTCGAGTGTCCAGCTGGACGTTAGGCACTTTAAAGTGTGTCGTGTAAATGGTTACATGCATGCCTGGTTCTCTATTCCCTCGGCGATCATAGTCGTAAAATAAATCAGCTTTCAGGTCCAGGAACACGAATGTTCGGCAGCCGCGCTGGTGCAACTCCGGGTCAGTGAGGAGATGTCCATCAGAAGCATTTGGGTAGCATCAGCGAGGAAAAGGTGCAGTTGCTTGTGAACCCATCGTTTCAAGCTGCAAAGTACACACATACACACACGCTGTGCCAAAGGGGTCGATCGCAAGGATCGGACGAGCGGACTTTTCGATGTTTGTAGTCCACTAGATAATGCGTTAAATGCTACTGTCCGGCTGAGGGTTTTCGACCGTAGCAGATGAGCGTTTAATGAACTCGAGGTAAATACGGACAGATAGGATCAATGTTGACCACGGTGGGTAATGAATATGGTGCGAAAGCGGGTTCATGCCCATGTGTGCCAGTTGCTGAACAGAGTGAAAGAAAGAGATCTGCTGATAATACATCAATGCCCATCGGAGGGATGGCGGTGCGTTAGACAATGTTGACTATCGGGAATGGTAAATTCCAGTGTGAAATACGATCCAAAGCCAATTGTAATCGGACACCAGTGGTATTGACTGTACGGAAAAATGGCACCAACAATGCTACTGGAGGGTGTACTGTTCACCCCATAAACAATATAAAGCTAAATTAAAGCATGTAATTGAAAGTTTATTTTTGATCGCCCGAATAGCATATAGAGTTTATGTATTGCAGATTACAAAACAAATCGCAGTTTCGTCCCTCCCTATCGAAGGTTTTGTTTTTTATTTGGAATACTTACAACCTTACTAAAGTATGTTCAAACAGTATATTCAATAAAACTGTTTTCTATTAA
>JXWZ01000410.1:0-28847 GCA_000956215.1 Anopheles farauti No. 4
TCTTCTTCTATTTGGCGTAACGACCGAAGTCATGCCTGCCGTTTAATCGGTTTTCTAGACTGATTTTACCACCATAGCTGGTTAGTCACTTCTCGCTAGGGGGAGACGGTCCGAATGAGATCATGGTACCGGTCCTGTCGTGTGAAAGACCGGCGCCGCTACCACTACACCACCGGACCGCCCCTGCCCTACTAAGTAGTGACATTGAATTGTTTACTTTTTTTTTTCGGTAATTCAGAATGTTTCTATACATTTTTTAGTTTTAGTTTATAATAACACCAAGATTAACAATACCAGCAGTGTCAACATTCGCTTAACATCTTTTCAATGAAAGTAAATTCTTTCACCCTTTCTCTCATCGCCTTTTTTACTTACAGTTCACGTTCCGGACTGGAGATCACCTCGTCACCGTCATCCTCCAGCTCACCATTCGGCAGCGGCGGTAAACTCGAGTTGGCGTTGAAGGTCTGATGATGCTGCTGTTCGCTGGTGGCCTTCGAGTCGCCACGCTTCGATTCCAGCGTGGAATTGTTTGACCCGACCGCGCTGCCCGTGGTGGACGAGGTGGTGGACACCGACGTCGAGCTGGATATGCCCGTCGACGATCCGCCAATGGTTGTGGTACTGCTGCTCGTGGTGCTGGTGGTGCCGGTGGTGTTGGTCGTCGTTGTCGTGTTACTGCTGCCGCTTGTAGTGTCGTCCAGCAGGGAGCTTTTAATATTATCACTGTTATCGGACGGAACATCTCGGCCGAGACCGTCACGGTTCATTGCCTTCAGCATAGCTACATCCTGTCCACGGTTCTCCAGCTCCTCTTCCTCACCGATGTCGCTATCATTCTCCTCGATCAGCTCGTCCTCACTGCTCATCGCGTTAGAATCGCTACCGCTGCTGCTACCAACATCCACCACCCCATCGCTGTCCGACTCGTTCAGCTTGTACAGCGAGCTGTCGCGCACAACCGGCGGCAGTGGCCGATTGCTGTAAGGATGGTAATGATGGTTGCTACCGCTGTGGCTGTTACCGTCACCGCTTCGCTTGTGATGATGGTTGTTGTGATGGTGGTGGTGATGATGGTTGTCGTCACTCATCTCGAATTGCTTGTTCTTTTCCAGGTTCACCAAATTGTTCACCTTGTCGCGATCAGCGCCCCCACCGTTGCTGCTATCGTGCAGGAAGTCCTCGTGGACGCTCGCGCTCGTCGGAATGAGCGGCAACGGTTTGGATGAAAGCGAATGGGAGCGTGGTGGTGGTAGTGGTGGCGGCGTGTCTTCGTTCTCCTCCGTTTCCTGGTCGCTGTTTTGTTGGCTGGACGATGACACTATCAACAGCTCCTCAAACTCCTCGAACGACTGTGAGGTGACGAGAAAGAGAAGATAATGAATTTTGATTCGCGGAAAGCGAATGAATTTCACATTACTTACGGAGTTATTCATACGCTTCATGCCCTCTATGATGGCCTGGTACGAGAAGTACAGCTGATCGGGCGTTTGGATCAGCCCCATACGGAACTGTCGCAGCTCCAGCAACACATCCTGCACAGAAACCCGATCTTCGCCTTCCTGATCGATCTGAGTATGATGAAATATTCATCATTAAAAATGGTACAACTCAATAAAAGTCACCGTGATTACAACATACCAACACGAGACAGCAGTCCACCAAACAAAACGTCCCGGAACGTCCGATGCCAGCGCTGCAGTGGATGATCGGTGGGCCAACGTCACGATCGAGCGTCCCGGAGTCGCGCACTTCCTTCAAAAACTGCAGGAATGCTACTGGTGAGCTCGGAATGCCAAAGTCCGGCCACGTCGTGTAGTGAAACTGTATCACCTCGCGGCTCTTGCCCGACTCCATGTCGGTCAGTCTGCGGGAAGAAAAGTTTCTTGATCATGTTATACACCATACAAAAAAATCCTATTTTCTGCTCCTCCGAACACGAATACACTACCTAAAGGTCCTCTTGCAAAAGTTCTTGTACTCCACGCACTTCAGATGAACCACCGATAGCTGCACACCCGGCAGCTCTAGCCGATGCTTCTCGCCGATCTTCGCCGGCCAGTACTGGTGACACTTGACCGTCGTCTGTTCGATAAGCTTGTTCAGCATCAGGATGGCACGCGAATCGTGCTCCCACACCATCATCCAGAAGTGACCGACCGTGTGCGGTAGCGGACCCTGACAGAGGATGTACTTTCGGCCAGCTCGATCCATCTGGGAGTTTTATGCAAAAAGAACGAAGAAAAAAAACAAAGAGATATTAAACGTGTGGTAAAGCTAACAAAGCACTGCAAAAAATGCACCCACCTTCACCAGGTTCGCGTTTATGTAATCGTTTTCGCCACGCTTCAGGACCACGCGGGAATGATCGTAGGGTAGCACGTCCCGGTAGCGGTTCAGCCGTCGGTTGTCCAATTTTTTCGACTCATCGGTGGAGAATTTTTTCGAACGCGCCTGCACATCGCTACGTTCACGTATATCCTGCGGAACAACGGAAAGGAGAAGAGCGAAACGATTATTTTCACGGGAAACGGAATATCCAACATTGGTTTCGCAACCACTTCCCCAAATCGAACTTCGATTGCACATAATTGTAGAAAAGATGCACAACAACACCGGGCAAATCGTCAACGTCACATAGTTTTTCAATCTTCGCTGGATCGATACGAGAAATGAACATGTAAATAAGGCACAATTCCTACGAATCCATCCCACCACTATCCGTTTGTTGTACAAACGTTGCAATTTAACCCACCAATAGGAACGTAAGACCAATACGATGAAATAACCCTCCCTCCCGACACACCGAAATTGGATACAGAAAAGCACAGGATGCGGTCAGGTTGTTTTGCTCGCTTTTGTTATCAATGAATTTTGTTGAAATCTAAAACAAAACAACTTTTCCCGTGAAATGGCAGCACTTGTCAGTCAGGGAGGGATTAAAATAGAACCACAACACAATAAATCATGATGCAGGAAAGGTTGAAACGACCACAGCACAGGGAGCGGGTATGGCAGTAGGGGGAAATTATCAATTTGATGTTTTGAATTGTTATAATTGCAAGCGTTTGTGCAGGCGGCGGGTAAAGCGATTGTATTTCTCGTCGGCATAGATTTTAACACAAACAGAGGAAGTTTAGAGTGTCTGGCGCCGCCCGTGACTGCCGGCGTCGTGTGTTATGGTTTTTGTAAAATTTCTCCAGAAAAAGAATTTCACAACTTTCATCAATTCCATCAGTTCACGCCACGTGACGCTAGTTAATTAGCGTTCAGTTTTAATCACGTCCCGGAAAGTTGCATGAAATTTGCGTGGCGGTGGAACTTTCCCGTCCATGATCATCATATGCACACATGTGCGGTAGGGACGTAGCGAAGGACGCAATGTGTGGTTGCAAATGTTTCGAACTTCCATCTATCAATAGCAGCAGCAGCGGTTGTAGCAATTGGCATTTGAGCTGCTTTTGCTATCAATTAATATTGGAGTGACGGACCGGGAAGTAATTCGTTTTCAACTATTATCTACCAACAGAACAGTAACGGCAATTGAAACTATGGCAATTTTAATAGACGAATTAAACCATCCCACTACAACCGGCTGTGGGTAGAACGAATTAAGAACATGAATTAAAGATGATGATCATGGCCCAAATGTATCATTGAAATAATTTTTAAAGTCAAAACAAACATTACCAGAACTATCAAGTACTAGGTACGAAGAGTTTTCATAAAAAAGGCATATCAATTTTATAAAACTACAGGAAAAATATTATTCCAAACAGTAATGCCAACATAAGGGTCAGCAAAATTAACAGAGCGCGTGTAACATGATGGATTGAAAGAAAAGCAGCATAACGAGTATTAAACTATTAAAATTAGTATAAATCACTACTGAAGTCATGGTACTTGAGCTAGTTCCGATTTCGAGCCGTCGTAGACCAAAGATTGAGGCCCTCGTAGTGCCATGTAATGAATAGTTCAGCTCCTCCTCACAAATGAAAAATAAAAACTCACAAAAGCAATGGTGCGTTGTTATGCTTTGATTGACTGGTTCGCTTATCATGTGTGTTTATTTACTAAACATTGTGATCAGGAGAGGAATACAATATATATGTAATTAGCGATGGACTATGCAAACAAACTAATGCGAGAGCCTCAACGCATGTAACGCACTGTAATATAACATTAATGATAATGAGGGCAATAATAGTGCAGCTGCTACAATTATCGCAACCGTTTGCAAAACACACACACACACAAGCACGTCCAACAACAATGTGTTTCGATGCAAAAAGGAACTTCATAAACTACGGAAAGCTTACTGTACAATTCTTTTGGTGGCTTTGAAATTTGTAACACACTCTTGGAGCTATGTTTATATGCAGACTTTTTCGTTTCGTTTCGTTTTTCGTTTACAGCTGGTGAAGACAGTTTATGGTAACAAAACAACATCAACGCTGGATTCCGGGAATCCACTTCAAGAACGTACCGTACCCATTCAATCGTACAACAAATATCAAATACGTAAATATTAGCAAAACATATAGCTATATGTTCTACGTACGACAACATTGGAGATATGAATGTGTGCATCAAATCACAGCAGTCTCTTATGCCGTATTTTGTCTCCTGTAACCACCCGGAAAACGGCACGAAAATCTGCGTACTTCATCCGCAATGCGACTGAGCCCAGGATAGGTATTTGATGGAGTTAGTATCTCGATCAGACATATGATAAGATAGTTCGGCTGTAGACTTTAATATTTTTAACTAATTCTTAAGATACCGGTAACATAGAAGGTTCCATAATTCGGACGTTTTTTTCTAGTGGGGTAGTGCTTGAAGAGTTATTTGTAAATTAAATTTCTTTAATTTGGCGGACTATCTATCGATATCATCTGTTGTTAAATAATTCACTGTATGATGAACATTTTTCACATTTTTGTTATTGACGACGATGATGACGATTAATTTAAGCCGCTGACACTTATGAAAGAGGATATAGAGATACGAAGTATCAAAACGATCATAAAATATATTTCTTGGATTGATTAAATGGTAAACACTTAATAAACAATACCATCTTGATTACCAAAAATCAAGATTGCATGATTTACCTCCTTTTACTGCCACATCCATAAGGATAAAAAACCAATTTAAAGAAAATTATTAAGAAGTTTCCAAATAATATACATATCCCAATATATTTTGACATTGATTTTCAAATTAAATATTACCCCCAGAAAATAAAATCAAAACAAACCGCTCTTAATTTTAGTTCGTTCCGTGGTCTAAATTGGATCATAAATCAAGCACTAGTACATCGAGCGTAACAGACCGTGATTGCAAGGAAATCCTTAACGCTCTTCCTTTATGGCGAAAAAAGGTGTATAAAAACGACACATTTATATCGCATATAAATTCCGTCGCAAGTCGAGCAATATAATGGTTTCCTGTTCGTGGCGAACTTGCACCAAAAAGCAAGAAAAGCTCAAAAAATTAAAAACAAAACAATACGTTACCTTCGCATGTTCGCCATCGACAAACGGAACTGGGCGTTTGTACGGCATTTGGAAGGCCAATTACTGGATGTTGCTAATTCCAATTGCTCAAAATGCATCGTAGTGCTTCTCCCGCTCTGGGGATGCGTTCATTTGAAACGACACTTCCGCAAACGACGGATTTTGTGTGTCTTGAGTGGTGAATGGCTACGGCAAGGGGACAATTTCCAGGTCAGCGTAATGTAAGTGTGCCCCAGCTTAGCTGTGTTTGCATGTTCCCTGTGCGTGTGTATCGTTTAACGGTACCGTGTGCAGAATCGGGCAACTTTTTGTTGCCGCGAGCACACTGAAAACTGAGCCTATTTGCTGGAAGAAAGCAAAACGCATCAACCAAGCAAAAACAAACAAATAACAGACATAAAACAAAACAAAGCTATGCAACACCAACCACAACCCACACAGGTACGCTGCCGCCGTGTATTTCTCGGCTTTGCCGCACACCACACATCCGGTCGGTTTTTGGAAATGGTTTCCGATCGCTTCCCTTTACGCTATCGCTCGTTTTTTATACTGTTTGATCCATGCACAAATGAACCATTCGATGGAAGCGAAATGCGTGCACCACGGAAGAAATATGTGTTGCTCGCACCGTAAAGGAATGCATTTTAATCGTTTCATTCGTTTAGCACGCCTCGCTGGTGTCCTCCAAATAATGTTATGATTGCCGGGTGGGCATGCCTTGATTAAAATTAATGCACAGCAAGTGATAATTGATGAGGTGCACAGTTCGTATCATAGGAAATAAGTTTCACATTCCCTTTCACTGATAACGGCGGTTACTGCTGGATCAAATTTAATTTCACATTTTCTTCACAGCGCTTGCGTAAACATCCGTGGAAATATATTTGGAGAAAATTAAATGAGCAATTCACTAAGAGGTGCAGAAGTGTTGATGCAGAAAATAATACAACATTCATAAAAAAAACCCATGGAAGGCCAAATTAACAACGATAACATTTTTATTAAATGAAAAATAATTTAATAACAAAACAAAGATCAAAATGAGTATTGTATGCTTGACTTTGATTCTTATCGCATTTAACGTAGTATAATTATAACAAAAACTAATTATTTATAGTTAAATTTTAAAATTATTAGCAAAGAACGGCTATTGTAGATTACGAAGGCAAAGATTAGAGTTGGGTGAATATATAAATATTTAAACCGAATTTTAAAAAAAAACTAGAACGATGAGAACAACAGCCGAATTCGGAAAACACCTATTTCTTGTTCAAAAACATGTCACACAGTTTGGTTATGTGAATCCTTAGAAAATAGTAAAAATCAGAGATTTTGTAAAACGAAAAAAAAAAAGTTTTTTGAATAAAAATAAAGAACTTGAATCGATTTGAAAGACAACTAAAAATCTAAAATAAAATCAATAATATTGCAATAATAATGAATGACATGTTTAACACTAGATTGCTTTGCAACAGGCATCTTTAGCCAATTTAACCGTATCAGTACGATACAAAACTATCGAAATCAATTTGTGACAAAAATCATAAAACATCTACAAAATGGCAAAATTAAAAAGATTGTAACATCAACAGAAAAGGGCGACAAACAGATTAAATGTTCATCTTTTTAAAACCAAACTCGCCAACACAAATTCGTCACAACCCTGGGATTCATCTTTTACCTCACACTGCACCGTGGTTTACATCAGAATCATAAAATTCATGTTACATGACGTAAACCGTGTGAGATAAATCACTTTACGGTTAAATCAAGTGACTGTAGTCCTCCGAGAAAGTCCAATCGTTTCAGCGTATTCAGCGTGGTGATGATTCACAGCAATATTGTTCGATGGCTAACAGCACATGACAAGACTTTTCGCGTGAAACGAAGGTAAAAAAATCCACATTTGTCATTCCGGTGAACTGTTAAACCCATTTCTAGAAATCTAATATTACCACAGAATTCAGGCTGGGATTCATTAAGAAAAAGGGTAAAAATAAAGCAGATAACAGAAAGCTTACTGATATGGACAAGAAACTTGGCGATCGATTGTTCCAGGATACATGTGTTATGAGTTTTTTAGCGTATCGAAGGATTTTTTTACGGACGTTTCACATCTCGAAGAAATATAAAATAACGTATTGAATTAATATATTTTTTAGTCAATTGTTTTTAAAAAATAAAAAAAAAAACTATTTTGTTTCATATTTTGAATTCTTCATGCGGAATTTCCACGTACGGAATACGTAACAAAAATGCATCATCGCTGTCAGCTTATGATTCCACTTTGCCGTTGTTCAACGTACTTATTTAACGTTGGTTGCGAGTGTTCAAGGCTGCACATATCATATATATCATACATACATATCACAATATTGTGTGAATGTAGTTTGTGCGTAATTAAAGCGTTCAAAATGTGTACACTGCTTCAGCTGTTTTTGACGGACAGACAAATTTTGTCACCTTTATAGTCACCAATAACGCAATACGACAAGCTGCGATGAAATAAAAATACGCTACGTAATAAGGGCTACTCAATCGGTTCAGAAACGGTAGGATCAGATGGAATGCAAGGAAGGACATACAGTTGGCGTCTTCACATTTCTCGGAAACAATCAACATATCTGACAATCATAATAGTAACGGTCGATACGAGGGAGCGGTTCGCAGGCGTTCGCGTGTCCCCGTTTGAGGGGCCACATGTAGAGTCGGATTCGTAGAAAATTGTAAGAATCGACTAACAATTAGCCAACAGAGACAAGCGCGCTTTTTCTACGCGTTCTTTTCTCGTGCACTCATCACAGTTCTGTTTAAAAGCGGCGGGATACGGCACAACGTGTGGTTTTTTAACGCACTTCAAGTACGGGCTGGCTGGCTGGTTACGTAAACAATGTCGAAATTTGTACGTTCGGAAGTCCTCCCTACCTTGGGGAAGACGTACCAAAATGGAACAGACAACAAAAAATTTAAAAAGTAAATGGCAAAATATGTTCTGCAGCAGCACACAACGCGAGAGAAGCCGCAGAGACGTCATGTTAGGTGTGTGTCGATGACATCCCAACGTCAACATTCTTCGGGGAAAACGTCCTTCTTTCGTTCTCCCGTGCGTCCATCCAAGTGCTTCTTCCGCTGTGGGTCATTAGACATCGATCATAGTACGGTCGCACCAACCTCCCCTCCCTCGGGCTCGCCAGCATTCTTCAGCGGAAGAAAGGCGATGGTAAGAGAAGCTTGCGGTCACTTCGGCGTAACTTAGCTTACTCGTCGACCGACCGCTGCTAAATTCCACCCACATCTCCCGTCACATCTCCCAGACGCGGTGATGGTGGTTTCGTCTTTCCGCACCCGAAACCGAAAGCCACCATTCCGCCGCTCGCGCTCGCTCCGCATGAGTCAATTTTTTAACGTTCCTTTTCTGCTCGCCCTCTTGCCGTGTGTGCTTGCTAATTTAATTATTTCCTCGAAATTGTGCGCTTCAGGGAACTCTGCTGCTGGCCGCGGTACACGAAGAGACAGATACGCACACTCGAGTTACGAGTAGTTCGTTCCACGAGGGTTTTCTTGCCGCAGGGCAGCGCAGGGGAGTAAATGGGGGTGAAAGTAAAGTAAAGTAAAAATCCTATCGCATAAAGAAAGCTAACACAAAGTCGCACCCGGTGCATTACGCGTATGATGAATTTTTACTTCTTTTCGTATGTAAAATTATTTCAAGAAATTAAAAATTCAAAAATAACAGTACCGAGCACAGCTTCAAAGTGCTTCTCCAAACGAACGTCCAGTGAAATGCAGTATAAGAATGTAATTTATTTTTTTTTCCGTTTTATATTACTTACTTTCTTATTTCCTTGGATTATATTTCGTTAAATACGTTGTTGTAGTACATACAGCTTTATTTCATTAACAAAAAAAATCTAAAATCGTTTATCGAAGACAAATTATTATTCTCCATGGCAACATATCTTGAGACCGGTTTCTTCTCGGCTTCAGTGACTCACCACCAAAGTCTGCCTACATCAACGGTACGAAAGTCGTGGTCCAACAATCAAACGATACGGCCGGATCGATTCAGGCGAGATTAACACCCACGAGACGTGACGAACGTTCACAAACTGTGCGCACAGAACTCTGACATTCATTAATCCACTATCGCAGACATGATGGTGTAAGGAATGCATTGTGTGGAAGCCAAGAATGGTTCAATACATGCAGCAGTACACCGATTCTACTGTCTAACATTATTCAAGATGCCATTTACAAGTGACAGTTAACAACCACCTGATGTTGAGATGTTGCTGACCTCTGTGCTTCAATAAACCCTATGCTGCGATCATGTTAGACAGAAATGTTATAAATGCGTTATAACTAAAAGCAGCACTACGATATTTTTTTAATCACATCGGAAACTAGATTTGGGTGATCAATGGATCAATCAATTAAAGATCACCTTGAATTTTATCATTCAGCAAATGCTGAAAACATCGAAAAAAATGTTATAATAATTTCATTTTACATTTATAACACAAAATTAGCATGAATATTATATGAACAAAAATAAGGAAATTTAACAACAAAAATTGACAAGATGATAAATTTTAACGATAACAATTATGATATGGCTTCGCCCTTTCATCAATTGCAACACATTAAGTAAAACACAAAATCAACACTGATACTACAAGTGTTGCTTCAAGTTTCCGTTCCAAAATGTGGCGAGAGATGAACGATTCCAATATTCACTAATTGGATCGAAACGACCTACCGGGGAGAGGGTCCCGAAAAGTGTAAATAAAACCGTTGGCCTAAAGTAGTGCTATCCAATGTTCAATACATTAATTAAATAATTACATTTCAACCCATACACAATCAGCCTGAGAGGCATTTGGCTGTCAATAATGTGATTCAGAGTTTGATTTCAATTTGAGACTTTCGAATAAAATTCAATTTGAGTGTAAACTCCACAAGGATCTTGGTTTATGTACATATATCTTAAAGTGGTTAACGACAAAAGTGAAAAAGTATTGCAATTCAAAAATGATCATCTCCGCCCCACTTGACTTTTTCGTTTTAGTTAAGATTGATATTCACAGAGATCGATACTTCCAAAGTTCAAAAAAGGGGATACATTCTTGCAGAATGTGTTAAAAAAATATAATTATTATATTATAAATTATTTATCATTACGGCCTAATTCGGACATTTTCTTCACCCACGGGAACGTCGCGTTGAGTATCGTACGAACGTGATGTACTTGTAGAATACGATATTAATACTCGAACGCCACCATTACAATTGATACTTTCTTTAGTATATTTTTCCACTCCACCTCCCACCTGATCAGAGAGATCTGGAATCTCCTGCTATCACACGAGGACAGAAAATTATCGAAACATTTAAAAATGTAAACGTACGGGTTCGTGGAAGCGAGCAGCCAAAGTGAGCAATGCGAGGAAAAACGATACTGCTTATACACAAAACCCATTCCATCCTTTCTAATCCCACAATTCGCCTTAGATCGATATCAACATCACCTATTCGTGGTAGGCTCGAAGATAAAGCATTTACAACAAAGCCAGGACGGGTCACGCATCCCATCCCACCTCCAACAAATCGCGTCACTTCCAGCGCGAGCACATGTGTTCCAGATTCTACGATGAAAAAAAAAAACATTGAAGCCAACTGCACTTCATAAATGAGCTAACAGCGCGACAATGGCCCAGACGCACTGTCTGCATCGATTTATGACTGGGGAAAGCGCCATATGGGTTCAAGGCGAACCGTTCGCGTCTCTGCGAGCGCGTGACGTCAGCGGAAAGTTTATGGATAAGAGATAGCCAACAAAGGAATGGGTGAAGGGGAGAAAAAAACGATACGAGAGACAGGCAAACAAATAACAGACGGCAGGTCTGTTAAATTTAAAGCACCCAAAATCGAAACCGACACTTCCTGGAATCGATCGAGAACACAACACAATCGCTCAACGATCGGTTGTGTGTCGTGCTACGGTAGTGTAAATACAACAATTCCGTACCATCCACTTGTTGGGTCACGGTTAATTTTTGCTCCAGTACAAAAATCTTATCGTAATCAATAAGCGCGATTCGGGGTAAAACGACAAACAATAAATCGCATTTATGCAATATTTATAAACCGTGCGACAATTCGCAGAACGAAATCATGATTACAAATAAAAAATATTTTTAATTGAAAACTGTTGGTCATCGGACATATTTAGATTTTTACTGCTTCCACTAACCGCTGCTCAGTGGGTATGTGAAGATCATATTATCATTCTTTTAAATACAGAATGAATGAATGTATTTTTTTTTCTTCTTTAGAATAGATACGTTTACATTAATGGAATCAAATAACTTATTCAAATCACTTCAAGTCACTCATCAATCCAAAACATTTCCCACACTTGGAGCAAACTTTGACACTAAATCCGAACAATTTTCCACTATTTAATGAACTGAGATTTTGTTCGTATTTAACACTATCGTTCTTGACAAAAACGCATCCATTCGGTCGCTGTAAACAGCATCGACCATCGGCATGTGTATTCGAGTTGATATTGACCCGGGCCAGTGGCAAATTCCCATTGATAAGTTTTGCTCTACTCCCCTGTGTACTTCTAAATAAACTTACAGCACTTCCCATCTTAGATAACGGCGATTCTGAGAAGGCATTAAAATTGCCGAATGACACCACGGCGGCAAGATTCGTTCGGACGCGACAGTTTAAAAAAAAAAACATCTACCACGCGTAATGCAGGAAACGGTTGAAAGCCACAACACATCGATCGAAAAACATATTAGCTAACAGCAACCTTCATTCTAGCTTGTGAACAAAGCTTATGTTATTGCGCAAGTGTTTAAAAATGAAATGAAGGGAAGCATATAACACGGATTTATTGCACAGCCAAGAGTTCAATCGTTCCTGAGCAAAGCTTCATAGCGTTGATGGGCTATGGGAGACTTAATGCACCAGCGCGTCAATAAAAGACACATGAGACCGATCGATGAGCGCCGCCACCGTGGGCATCGTTATCAAGCATGAAGAAGGGCCAGAGCATATGAATGACTTACGTTTGTACAACCCGACATAGAGTGTTAATGATAGAAACACCCCGCGATTGGGTATGTTTTATGTATAAATCGATCCACGAGAAGCAGCTGTTAAGACGCGATTTACAACCATCGTCTAGTGATTGAATGGTTACAAAATCCGCGACTTATAGCTTTCGTAAGGTTTGCGATGGTTCTTGAACTCTGCTAGATTTTAACTGTGATGCATGACCTGTAATGTTGAGATAGTTGTACTTATAACGTACTTTACTTCAAAGTGCTTGAATTCCATCAAGACCAATCGTTTATTTCTAAAAAGCGTACCTGTTATCATCCAATCACTCAAAAAATAATACTAGCAAATTCCCCTTGATCATTTACAAGTCTAACAGGTCGTAGCAAAACTACTGTCCGTCACAGTGTGATCTGCAGTTTTATAAACACTTTTACTTTTATTTGTGTAAAATATGTTGAAATGGACGCTTCAGTTGTTTGTTCATATGCACACCTAAAATTGTGATGTGCCAAAAAAAAGTCGAACAGAAAAAATTAATTTTTGTTTTTCATTATATTTTTTGAATGTGAAACACAAACGTGAAACGTGAAAGTGAAACACAAATGCTAAAACATTACTCGTTTTACATTTTTTGTGAAGCATTACTCAAAAATTCTTGATGACGTACATCCTCCGCTTTGTGATGTCCGTGCCGACCTAAAGGGAAATGGTCTAGAAACGATGCCGTGATGCTTATTACAATAAAATAAAATAATGCGCTTTTTTCTACGATTATCAGACCCGTCAAAATCCACATAAGCATATGCAAACCATAAAATAATATTGTAAATTTAATAGACCCTCAATATATCTGTGGATCGGATATTGGAATCAATTTTTCTCTTAATTGGATCTCTTTGGATTGGAGATCTTTATATTATACTATTAAGAGATTATTATCACATTAACCGTATCTAATGTTTTGATTGACTCTTATCTCAAACATCTCCAAAAAAAAAGATAACTCAATAGTATCTTTATGATAATCTTGAATTAAACAAAAATATTAACCAGATCAATGCATGACGAGTAGCAATTGATGTACTATTCAAAAAATTTGTAACAAGATACAATTCTGCATCCAGAGCAAAGATGAAGATAATTTAATTCATTTGAAAATAATTCAGGAATGTTTCAAATGCAAAAAATAATGTGCAATAATTAAACATATAATTTAAAATATCCAACACACTGCTCGATGTCACCGCAACTTTCATAAGCTAACTACAGAATGCCAGAGCGTGTACGTGTTTCCAGGATATGATGTGTTCTCGGGATCAGGCTAGGTAACTGCAATGATCAACCATGCGATGGGAAGATATATACACACACATACACACATTTCCCTATAGTTTTATGCCACAATCCACGCGTATGTTGACGCTGGTGGAGAGGGCCTTAATGACAACATACACCTTCCGCGAAACGATTGATATAAAGGCACACCACACACAACCCGGGACCGACCCTCGATCCACCCCGGGACGGGGAAAAGCGATCCACCAAATTTGCCTCCTGAAATAAACTTGTTTTCCACGAATTAAAGAAAATTCGTTCCTCCTCTTCACAATCGTTGCCACGCTGATTTGCATTTATTCCCTCGGGTTAATGCTTCTATCCGCCTTTAAAAGTTTTTTTATCTTCTAATTTTCTGGAAACTGTTTCTAATTGCAGTTTTGTTGCTAAAAAATAACTAAATAATCAATTAAGGTCCTGAATAGTAGTTTTTTGTTGCAACTTTATTGGTATTTTTTCGATTGTATTATTCAACTAAAAAGAAAAACTAAACAGTAGCAAAATCCCAGCTAATAAGCTCAGATAGAACTGGCATTGTCGTATTTTATTGAAAAACCCAACAAATGTAATCAATAAATGACAAGTTTTTTTTTTGGTAAAAAGTGTTATATTTGGTCAATTCGAAGAAAAAAATATGATTAGATTCATTATTCATGTTTGATATATGAGAAATCTTGTTGTTCATGTTCTAATATTCCAAATGATTTATAAACGACCAAAAAAGTACGTAAAAGTGAAGTAAATAATTTAATTAAAGTTAATTAGGCATCCAATCTTCAAACTGGATCAGACTATCGAATTTGTTCAAACAATAGAAAACTAGCCTGTACGATCAATTCGGCGATTAATGATCTCAAAACAGATATTCTATCTTTGGAAATGTTATTGTAAATTATTTTATCTATTCGATGAATCGGGCGAATAGCATAAGATCAGAAAACTATCCCCAAACCAAGACGTTGGAGTCCAAGGAGTCTGAGCAACGTCTTTGCAAAACATTGAAAAAAACAATAATTCTAGCGCACGTTTTCTAACTGTTCGACTAGACACTGACAGACCAAATTCCTTTTGTGCCTCCATTGATGATTTCGAGGGATTTTTACATAATTTGAAGATCCTACTGTGCTCTCTAGAAGTGGTGATGCTATACAGCACAGTACATTCTTCCACTTGGTTACTATCGTAAAGGATTTCAAAATACCACTTATGTAGTACTTAATAGTTTTGTTACTGAGTGGATTGGAGGCAGTCGGGCGTCTTTACATCACTTTGAGATAATCATTTTCATGGATAAGTAATACATGCAATTATCTATATTTTTAGTTTTATATTTACCTAGTGACAATAATACAACACAGTAGATACTATTATACTACGAAACGGTTATTACTAGTTTTAAAGGACTTTCACGAAGAAAAATGGAGTAAAAAGTGAAAAGTTGCACCTCATAAAAGAGGCGTTCGTTACAAAATGGCACATGTTCAAGAAGTTCTATCAGAACTCTGTTTTTTACGTTTGATTGCTAATGTCATTGTGTGCTATGATTATAAACTGCTCAACTGTTATCTGTGAGGAATAACTTGAAGTTTACAAACATGTAACATTAGAAACACTTTTCAGCATTGGTCGATAAATTCTGTAAATTTTGTATCCAATACTGTAACTTCGGACAAGTCTCAATGATCCAGAAGAAGTGTCTGCCACCGATATTTACGAACCTCAAAAGCTAGCCAAAAACAAACCAAACCTTTGGCACGACCTAAGCCAACGACATACATTTTCAACCTATTCCCGGAAAATGCTCGGCTACCATCGGGGGCTATCATCGGCCAAAAAACGACAGAACATAAATTGTTATCCCACACCCTCATACATAGCTTTGCCGTTCGATCGCAATCGCGCACCGGGGTTCACCGCGTAAAACAACGGCCACCAAAAACGCGTAAAAAAATGAAAACCAAACGAAAAACAAAACCATGAACCTACTGGAAACCTACCTGGAATACGATTGGCCAACCTCTCCGGGACACGATTTCGTTGTATTCGACCTCAATGTTGCTCCCGCTGATACTGCCACTACCCGGCCCACCACCCTCAGTGCCGACGTTGTTCGTTGTGTTGTTGATGCTCATTGTTGCGGGTTCGTCCACAGTGCGATGGGGTGGCAGGGTGGGAGGTTTTCCAGTCGATCGCTGCCGCTTTTCCTCCCCGCTCGTCTCGGGCGAAACTTATTTTCGGGATATTCCCGATCGATAGCGTGGCGCAGGCAGAACGTTTCCTCTTTAGGTGTGTACAACTACACAACCTGGATTCGCCTGCGTGTTTCTGTGTGGAAAATACGCTGTTTGTACGGCGGATCTACCCGTTAATGGGAGGGTTGTTAAAAACACAAGCAGGCTGGGCTGCTGCACTAATGTTGCTGTTGGTTTTGCTCTCGTACTACAAAGACGTTTTACATTCCACCACGGTGTGTTGCTATGGTTTACGAGAGATGTGCGTTTTTCATTCTTTATCCACTGTTGAAAACAGACAAAGACGTGCACATAAGGAAACACTTCTCCGCACACTCACGGAGGGATACCAACACACGACCCTCTTTGACACGCGGTATATTTCTGAACACAGCCCCAAATTGCAGTAGCCACTAAAACGGCCAGCGTCACACAAAGAGGCCAACCCACAAACAGCACCGACCGCTTCTACGGCCCACACAAAACACACATACACTAACACACACACACACGTTCGCAAACCCTACTAGATTAACAATAGGAGCACAATTTTCGCTAGCTAGCAGCGCGCTCCATGTTGCACTTTCTGGTTGACACTGCGAGCGACATAGAACAACATAAAAACGACAATAAAACTCTTTAAAATACCGAAACAAGCGACATAGAAGAAACAGAACGGAGACACTTTCACACACAAACACACACACACACGCACATATACACCACTTACGCCTGACGCCGCCGACACGATGCGACCTGGAGGAAAGATTTAGATTATGAGATGTGTTGTTGCGCAGGGTTCTGGAGTTTGAAGCTTCCTATAACTTGCTAAAAGTTTTTGCCGACATGATTTCCTTTAGTCGGCCAAACCTATGTTCCCGGTATGCTTTTCTGCCGTTCGTCGGACCACACAACATAGCATTAGAGCACTACTGGCACAGCAACAGCTCAGCAGCTGCTCACTTCGATGCGTTTATGATACGGCAAAAAAGAGGAAGCAACGAAATGCCAGTACCTGCCAACAAAATTCACTCCATGTTAGCTAATGTACAACGACACAAAAAGTCGGCTTTGGAAATGAATGGAAAATTGTTTTCTTCTTTCTCCCCGTCGCGAGATACACCTTTTGCACCGTGTGTGGATGCCGCTTCAAAGCAGACACGCACACAGCCTCACGGCGCCGATTTACGATGAAAATTAAAACGTAACACAGGTAGTCTGCGAAGGTTCGAATTCTTTTTCTTTCTTAATATGCCACTGCACCTTATATCTGAGTCTTATCACGGCTGTTTGATGGCCGCCACACACAGGGTAAAATGTCTAATCGTGCGATTCTTCTGGGTTTTTTGCTTTTACTGTTGGCTGCACCTTTAACTTCGACGAAAAGAAACTTGATGTACCCAATAAACAATCGACCTGTCAAAATGCGTGCGTCGTTGACAGTACCCGTTGACATAAATTTTATCAATTCCTGGACTACGAAAGTCGACATAATGTTGTGTGAAATCAAATATCGGATTGCGGACTTTACAATTTCTAGGCATATTCCAGGTCGATATAGAATAATCAACAGAATAATTTATCATTTTCCTCCTAACCAATGACGAAATGGTTATTACGTTTTTCAGCTACTCTACTAGGAATACCATCGTACTAAGCTTATGTCATTGCTCCGTCATACGAGATGTAATTGCGCGTGCTGTACAGTGCATACGTATTCCCTGTCGATCGTCGGCGAAATCGGCGTCGGCTTGTATAAGGCCGAAAATTATTGTATTTATCATAAATAGAAGTAATAAACAACGTGCAAGAATGTTATATTACGTCTTAATAGCGAATAGCCCCTTACGATTCACATATCTACTAAATCGCACGAGACGGAGCAGCGAACCAGCTTTATTTAGGTTGATTTAGTTTTTAGAAATTATAAATTGTTCATACTTTCACCGGTGTGTTCAAATGAAACGACGAATTCAATCATGCCATTATAAACGCAATCAAGAGTAACTTCAATTTCTTTTTATATTTCCCTTTCCTAAATATCACCCTGAATACAAGTTTCAGTGCAAGTTTGCATTCATCCATCAAACGAAAAGGAAAGCAAAGAAGAAAGGCAATTCAAGCCTAAAATTTGGGATCGGAATTTTTCCTCATAAAACTAGTTCCTAAATTGTGTGTAAAGGGCGTATTTTTATTAGTTCTACGTTCCCAGTATAGTATAGCATACGCATCAGCCTTATCAGTACGGAAAGGATGAGCCGTAACGGAAGGTAACGAAAACAGCGTCCAGTGTCTTTCATCTTCCTACTCGTACCCTTATGCATTCCTTACTTTTCATAAGCTCCAGTGGGTTACAAGGGTATTTGCAAATCCGGTTTATCGGGAGGATGCACAAACATTACGACCCTGGCCTGCTGCGCAAGGTCATCATTTGGTGGTTGTAATACGATAGTCGCTAACATTATGTTTTCCGTCTATTTTGTTCTTGTTTACGGATCGTTAGGCGACGAAGTCGAAGTAGAAGCCCCCGGGGTCGGGGTGGGCTGGCGGCTAGTCGGTACGAGATCGGTAAGTTGCAATTGCTCCGGCCCGTCCAATGGTCCCAGGTGAAGCTGGAACCGATCGTACGCGAACCGTACCGTTCGAAAGCTTCCTACCGGCGTACAGAGCGCGAGATTTCGGAATGGCGTCGGACGAAGGAAATAACAACAAAAGGACACGACATACCTGATCCCATCTTCACCTTCGAGGAGTCAGGTTTTCCAGCGGAAATTATCGATGAGTTACGGTACGCCGGATTCACAACACCAACGCCAATCCAGGCGCAAGGCTGGCCGATTGCTCTGTCCGGACGGGATATGGTTGGCATCGCGAAGACGGGCTCGGGAAAAACACTCTCCTATCTGATACCAGCCTTGATACACATCGACCAACAGCCGCGATTGCGCCGTGGGGACGGACCGATAGCGCTAATACTCGCACCGACCCGTGAGCTGGCACAGCAGATCAAACAGGTGGCAGATGATTTTGGTCGTGCGCTAAAGTACAAGAACACCTGCCTGTTCGGGGGTGGCAAAAAGCGTAAACAGCTGGATGATCTAGAATATGGCGTGGAAATCATTATCGCCACACCGGGCCGGTTGATCGATTTTCTGTCGGCCAATCAGACCAATTTGCGTCGCTGCTCGTACCTGGTCCTGGACGAAGCCGACCGGATGCTGGATATGGGTTTCGAACCGCAGATACGCACCATCATCGAGCAGATCCGACCCGACCGGCAGACGCTGATGTGGTCGGCTACATGGCCCGATGTGGTGGCGCGTCTCGTGAAGGATTATCTGAAAGATTACGCGCAGATAAACGTTGGCTCGCTGAAGCTGGCGGCGAATCATAACATTCTGCAGATAATCGACGTGTGTGAGGAGTACGAGAAGGAATCGAAGCTGAGCATACTGCTTCGTGAAATTATGGCCGAGAAGGAGTGCAAAACTATCATCTTCATCGAGACGAAAAAGCGCGTGGATGATATTACGCGGAAGGTGAAGCGCGATGGATGGCCTGCTCGGTGTATCCATGGAGACAAATCACAGAACGAACGTGATGCTACGTTGAATTGTACGTACGAATGGAGTTAGGTTTGTTTGCTTTTTTTTTGCTTACAAGCATGTTTTGTTGTTTTATCTTCGGCAGCTTTCCGTTCCGGTAGGACGCCGATTTTGATTGCCACCGATGTGGCAGCACGTGGTTTGGGTAAGTATCTGATAAAGAAAAAAGGCCATTGGGACGGGATTTATGTGGGTTTTTTAGGTAATTAAACTAAGAGAAAGTTTTTTGGTGGCTAAGCAAACAAGAAAATAAGAACAGAGGTTAATTTTCATCCCTAGAATATGACTAAGCGAATGCGCTATCTTCACACAGGAGTATAGATTAGATCTATTCGTGTTGCAGATCGTTCAGTACTTCAGCAAAGTATAAATCTATAGAAAAATGTCTTTCAATTTTTTTAAATACTCTATACAAATTGAAAATCTTTAAGTTTTTGGATTTGTTTGATTACCAAGCCCTAAACGTGAAAATAAGTTCAATCGGTTTAATTACTTGTTATGATGTTTTAAATAACATCTTACTCCACATACAGTGGAAGAGACTGGGAGGAAGTGGAAAGAAGCTGGGAAATTGTGTATTTATGTTGTAAATAATGCAGCTGAAGAATATAAATTCATGTATTTCTATAAATATTGTTTATTATAGTTGTGATAGATTTGAACGGTCACAAAAAAAAAATTTTTTTTGTATTAAAAGCTTTAAAGCCTTTAGACTTTTTGAGCACTTATACGTTAAAGCACTTTTATGCTTTAAATTTTTACTTGTACTCAAAGAAAACACTTGGTTGAACGTAGTTTAGACACAGTTTAGTTTTTGCGTTATCACAATGTATTTGGGAGGATTTAAATATCACGATTTACTTAAAAAAGTCAACTTCGTTTGTTTTCATGAAAATTTATTGTGAAATCTTTACATGTAACCCAAAATATAATTTGAAATAGTACATATTTTGAGCTTAAGTTTAAGGTTTAGATGATTAAACCATCGGATAGCTATTAAACCCGTTCAGAGGAAGCCTTTTAAATGAAATTATGCATTTAATAACTAACTTACCTTTCGAAGCAATTCGCCATTTTCTTCTTCTCGTGCACCGCGCACACTGCAACAATAACAAAACCGACTTAGCTCTAACAAGTAATAAAACCCGGCCCTCCCATTCTATCCTTCCAGAGGCACACACTCACGTCTGCCTTGAAGTGAAGCGTTCTGGCCGCGTTCCGTAACCCGGCCGTTGCGCACGGGAGCAGAACAGGCGCCGGTTTTTTCTGTTTGGGAAGGAAAACGAAGGCGATGAATGGCTAACCGATTGCCGGTGAACCACACCATCGGTTGCGCTCATTGCGGCGGGCGTGTATGCGTGGCATACGTCCCTTCAAAACGGGGGAAGAACACAGAGCATGTGCATCCGGTGCATGTGCGCTTCATCGCATCTTCCGGCTCATCACGTTCCCCCAAATGCGTTGCCCGGTTCGATTGCTGCATCCGGTGGATGTACGTAGCTTTCGTCGGCGTGTTTGGAGATGGGACAGCCGGTGGGAGGCGAGCTGGCAGACAGGCAGGCATCCGGAAGGATCGGCGGCAGTATAAGAAGCCTCCGGGAGAGACTGGCCGACAAGCTGGTGATCGTAGCCGGCGTCGCAGAACGGATCGGAGCCGGTCGGCCGGTGAGCTCGGCTGGTCTTTCCGGGCTTTATCTCGCCGTTGCTGTTGTGGCGCTGTCGCTGCTGCTGCTGCTACTGCTGCTGGTGCTACTGGTGCTGCTGGTGCTGCTGGTGCTGCTGTTAGTGCTATTGCTGGTGCTGTTGTTAGTTTCATGAGACAACGATTTCATGAGAGAACTGCTGCTCTTCTAGGACTCCGGATCTTCATACAGGAATGGATGCGCAGAGATAACCACCGCAGCGAATGGACTCGTCCCGATTGGATTGGATTCCGGCATACTCGCATAGTAGCAAGCGGTAGCGGCGACAGCCCGCCAGACGCCAATGGTGTAGCAGTTCTTCGGCGTCAGGACTTCTCGTCTTTTTTCTGCCGATATCCGGCGGACTCACGGTAACAACCAGTTTTGCCTCCTCGCTGCGGGTGAAGGGAACGATGGTGCGTGGCTGGTGATGACGCCGGTGCTTGCCTTCGACAACGGCGGCGACGGTGTGCGGCGGTGTCGCTGACAACGAAAGACGACGGTCGTGGACGTCGTAGCAGCATTGCGTTAATACGCAAACCAAGAAGCACCTTCTACAGCGGACGAAGAGTGAGAGAATGTCTTGGAGAATTTTACACAAATTGGGAGAATATTCGGTTCACATGATCCAAAGGGTGATCTGGGTCACCTAATTATACACCTTCTCATCCAACCACACTCAAGATCACTCTAATCCCCAGAACAACCGTACCCTAGATTTTTGTTAATTGTTTTTTTCTGTTTCCGTTTGTAATGTGTGGGATTTTTTGTTCGTCATTTGTTCTGGATACCTTATTCCATTTTCACTATTCCACGCGTTAAACACATCCTAAGTAATACACTCTGTACCGCCGAAGTGTCAATATCTCCTTATCTAAGGTGCGGTAAAAAATCGACAGAACAACCGAATGTTAGTCTTTCCGCTCACGTTTAAACCGTGTGTAGCATGTTGACGATAACGTGGATGTGTTTCTGTCCGTTGTTGTTTCAACGGAAATTTTACAATTTATTTTGGGGCGCGGTTTTTTCCGTTTATCTTGGTGCTTAATTGCTAATGAACCTTTTACGTGTACACTCTTCTTTTTCACCTTTTCGCAATCAAACAGACGTGGATGATGTAAAGTTTGTTATTAACTTCGATTTTCCTACCACCTCGGAGGACTATATTCATCGTATCGGCCGCACCGGACGGTGCAACAACACCGGCACGGCCTACACGTTCTTCACGCCAAACAACGCGTCGAAAGCGCGCGATCTGATCGATGTGCTGAAGGAGGCGAAGCAGGTGATCAATCCGAAGCTGGTCGAGCTGGTTGGTATGAAGATTAAAGCCAGAGGTACGTATCATATTTTCAAAACTAATTTAGCTGATTATTGGAAGCCACAAATTATAAAATATTCAAAACAGTATACCAATGTTACATTAAATGAATGATAGAAAGACAGGTGGATTTTACAGATAATAACTGATAAACGCCAGTTTACTACTCTTGGTTTGAATATTGGTAACATTTTAATAACAATTGTAAACGAGTTTTTGTGAAGATCAATGTATTAATGTTTGTTTCATTCTATAATTGTGTCTTTCGGCCTTTTAGTTTCAGATTCTATATGTTATAATTTATTTAAACATACACATATAACATCCTTTGTATCTTTTGGATTGTCTACCATTTTTGCATGCGTTTTTTGTTAAACGTTTGCTTATTATCAAATTGGTTGTAGGCGAGAAACTAAGCTCTTAGAGACGACGAGTTATGCATGACGAACATTCAAGTGTAAATTTAAGATCATTTGAGAACAATGTTTTACCTAAGTTCGCTAAATCCGTCTGAAAGTATGTAAATTACCAAAGTAAAACGCATTTTTGTATACTTTGGACGTAACCATCGGCTTGAAATCTTCTTTACCAAATTTGTTTATTCCCTTTTCTTAGGAAATCGCCACATGACATCGCGCTATCCCCGTGAACGCAGATCACGCTCCCGTTCGGAATCAAATTCGCGCTCACCGATGCGTAGTCGGCGAGCGGCTCTGCCAGAAAGGCGTGGTTTGCGCTCGCGTTCCCGTTCACGATCGCCCTTGCGACGCAGTTCGCCAACGCGGCGAGATAATCAGCGAGGGCGCGGATCACCACCACCGGGTCGACGCAGTATTTCACGTAGCCCAAGGCGCAGCGAAACCCGTCGGATGTTGCCGGTAATGCGAAAGGCTTCTTCCCGTTCGCCGCTGCCCAGTCGAAGTCCGCTGGGAGCGGGCCGGCGGACGAATGGACGCGGTGAACAGCCAAAAAATGGTCGCTCGTTGAGCCGTGAACGCGATCGTGATCGAGACCGGGAGCGAGAACGTGAACGGGAAAGGGAACGGGAACGGGAACGTGACCGGGATCGAGACCGGGACCGTGACCGAGACCGAGACCGAGACCGAGACCAAGACCGAGATCGAGACCGAGACCGAAACCGTGACCGGGACCGGGATCGGGAACGTGAGCGCGATCGCGGACGGGATAGGGATCGGGACCGTCGTCGACGCAGTCGCAGTGGCAGTGCCACCGGTAGAAATCGTAATGGAAACGGAAGAGCTTCGTCATACGATCGGTACTAGCAAGACAACGAAAATGCAATCAAGTTATGTCTTAACGTATTAGGTACAAACGATGGTAAGTTATGAAACGGAAAAGGCCCGTAACTTGTTTGTCCAGCTATTCGACAAATTTTCGAATTGGGAAACGTTACGTAGAGCCGGTTAACCAGACTTAGACAACCATTGCAATTGGTTGAAAATCAATCATCAATCAGCAAGCAGAAGTATTAGGAGGAAACTATGAACAATCGCAACAATTCCTATGAAAAAAAAATCACCAAGAATATGAGGACTCGTCTGTCAGACAAACGGTCTTCACATTCAACGATGAAATCTAGTTTAGAAAATGGAAAAAAGCACAGCAAGATCTATAGAAGCGATAGGATATCTTTCATCAGTGTCACTTCGTTTCGTTTACGGATCTTCCGCCTACCATAACGCAAACAAACGAAAACGCAAAACCTTAGAAAATCTCTCACCAATTTTTATAATAAAAACAATGTTTATTTACAAACATGTTAAAACTAGTGAACAATATGAGGACATGCAAGCGAGGGTAAACGAAAGCACAAGGGTTACAATGAACGTTTAAGGATTTCGATATCAATCACTGCATCTTTGTGGATAATGTAATTTGGAAACAAACGTAGGATAGGATACCTTTGTGTTGGGTTCACATTACGCAGTTCAGGAATGCGGAGGGACGATAAAGACGAGATATAGTTACGGATGATGGCTTATATCGCCTGCAGTAGAGTAATCCACGCATCAGACACTCTGGGGCAGACAACAAATTTACGCTCCAAAGATTCTTCTAAGAAGCAAAGCGGACATGCTGCCGACAATGAACGTCCTATGCTGCGGCATCAGGTCATCGTGTTGTATATTCTTTTAGACAAACAGACACAGCATCTCTCTCTGTTACGACTACAACTGTTGACTGTCTATTGTCGTTTACACTCTATGCCAATTTACGGTAGCATTCGTTGTGACGTCTCTCGTATCTGGAAGTTGCTGCACTGGCGTTTTTCGGAGGTATATTAAAAAAATGTGTCGGTTGACGTCAGCGGTATGTTACCCATAAGTTGGACAACGATGCTCAAGCAAAGATACATCGATCGTATGGAGACGCCAGCACACGCCAGACTATTTCAAGGATCATATCGATCGTTTGGGGACTGACGACTAGAAAATTATAAAGAAAATTGCAGTTGCAAATCCTACTCCTCTGGTCGTTACCGATAGCGGTACCGCTCTCGGCATTTGCGGATTGATCTGCTGCACAAGCAGTCTGGGCCTTAACGACAGCCTAACAAGCGAGCCATTCTCGCATCGGTCCCGTCCCGTCGCATTTTTTACTCCTTTCCTGGTCCACGTGAGGGAGGGAGGCTGTGCAACCTCGATCTGACTAACACCTTACCTATCCTTTTCCATGGTTGGAAGATGGAAATGGCGATTTTCAAGATAAACTTGAATACTAATAGTTTGATAGTGATCCGTCTAGACAGACGAAAATTGTGACCAATCATGAAGTTAATATATGGAAATGCATTTTAATAGAACATCTTAGAAGGAAAGGTCCGTTTATAGTTGGACGTTGCACCATCGGGTTGTTGGTGAGGGGAGGGTTTTCAGTTATCCGCTAGTGTGAACCTTACGCGTTATGAAATTCACTTCAATCATGACACGAAGAGAAGAAACTGGAATCTAAGAGAACGATCAATCGTTATTTTAATTAAATTAAAGGAGAAACTGTGTTTAAGTAACGCTTCTAAGATATTGAGGTTTAAAGGGGTGCCTGCAATGGAATTTTACCCAAATACTATCGTTTCCTAGCCACAATTATGTATATTACGTGTAAGCATCTAGATGTATGGCAACCATTTTGCATAATTACCCTCATTTTTGCAAGAATTCAAACGAGATTTTTCACAAACCTGCATTGCGCACACTCATCATGTTTGGTTAGTTTAGTGAATTTTGATTTTCTTTTATATTTGGAAAAGAAATATCCAAATATCTTTCCCAACTGCGAACCAGTAAATGGTAATCGAAACAAAAATTATGTCCATAAGAGTGGCTTTTATTGAGTTAAACTACAATCCTATTCCAGTTAGCCAGTTTGTTTTTAGGTATAGTAGTGAAAAAAAAAACCGGGTGGTCCTGGTCGTGTAGTGGTAGCCGAAGCCGGTTTACAAACGGCAGAACCGGAACCCATCTCGTTACGCCCATAAGGAAGATAAACAAACTCGGATACCGAGCAAAAGCAGGAAGCAAGGATGCATTTTCTACTAATGGTGTGTTTTCGATTTTGTCTAACAACTATTTCGATACGAATAAATGTATGAAACATGTAGCCATGTCGCCGTGCTGAATATATTGATAAACTCTAGTCAAATCCGAATAAAACGTACATTAACATCGTATTCAGTAGATTCAGTGAATGTTGCTTAGGAGATCGTAGGTGATATCACAGCTGGAACTGATGAAAAATCGAGAACGGAATCTCGGTGTCGTTTATCCCACAAACAACAAAGATAATCCTTTCGTTTAATTTACAATATCGCTTTGACGTTTGTCTGAAAAAGATACTTGAAGGTTACCAGCGCGTGTATTGCTAACTTCACAAGCTTCATAAACATCTTGTGATATCTTCACAAACATAGAAAACAGAGGAAATTGTGGTTTAGTTTTATTTGTTAGATTTATTGCCTAGATTCGTTTTCGCAAAATTTCACAAAATGCCTCACAATTAATGCTGGCATTACGGGCGGACGGACATGCATCCAAAGCACGCTGCATGTTAATCCTTATTAATATCGTTTTCAATTTGCTATCATTACGCTCATTTGCCCACAGTGAAACATATCCGATGTAGTTTTAAATGTTACCGTCAGCGCACGCTTCCCGTTCGTTAGTGTAAGCGTAGACTATTCGCGACAGACTTGGAAGACTTGCTGCGCTGCGTTGCCCTGCTGCCGTCGTCAGTTCTTTCCGCTCAATTAAACAGTAATTAGACTAGCATAATCTTATCTTACTGCGGTTAGAGCTGCGGTGCGTTGCGGTGCGCTTACTGAGCGCAGCTGTTGCCGATGGTGCTCGGATGAGATTTTGACCCAGTGTCTTTCCAAAGTTGTGCCATTTTTCCGCCTGCTTTATCGAACGGCTATTTTGAATTTAACCTAAAGAGTTTCTTATTTCCGATTCCGAAATTAGTCCTTACAGCACTAGCATTCTATTAGTATTTTATCGATGGAGCAGCACACGTATTAGCAACTAATTTGTTCAGCGATCAATCTCGCACATTGTTAAGCAATATTGTGTTCGTTTCGCGTTGTGTAAAATTACTATCGTAAAGCCGCTCTACTAAAAACCATGAAAGTCGCCCCTTCTGTTCAAAGTTCGCTTCCGAACGTTTCACTTGCTGCATTATCGAATATTTACAACCTGCACTGCTCCTGCGTCCGCTCACTGCTGCTGCTCACATAAAAATTAGGGGTCACAAACACAGAACCTAAAAAAATATTTCCCTCAAACCAGAGACCTCCTGCTCTGGGGAGTCGTGGTCGCCTCGGTCGGCGACGGCCAAAATGGAAGCGGATGGCAATGTGGACACAGGGATCTGCACGCGTGTACCGGTTCCACTTCAGCCCGCCGAGCTAGGTTTGTTCGTTTCTTGTTTTGTTTTGTTTCGTTTGCGTTCCGTACATGCCCGTACTGGTGGGGTTAAGAAATCCAAACTTTTCAATGGCGGACGACCGCCAGGACGGCCGTGCAGAGTGCGGTTAGGACGGTAAGTGTCGCTGCGGAGGGTTTACCCGTCCACCGGGAACCACTGTTGACGTCGTTGAACGCGGACTCTTCCTGCCGCGTGATCACCTCCCGAAACACAATCGTCTCTTCGACCTTGGCGCTTTCGTTGTCCATCGGCAGCTCGGTATCGACTTGCGTTTCTTCCGAAACTTCCGGTGCCCGCACCGCCGGCACGTTGTGGATGCTTTCGAACACGTTCCCGGCTCGGCTGTTGCGGGCCAGCTTCTGGTTTGTGAGCATCAGCTGACGGATCTTCTGGTCTATCTCCGACACCGTGTCTATGGGAATGAAACAATTGCGAAGATATTCGAGTTAGCATCTTGTCCGCCTGACAATTCCATCGTGCACTCGGCACACTTACTTTGATCGGCATTCTCATCGTGGTTCACCTTGATAAAGGTAGTCATCGTAACCTCGTAGATCTTGTTCGGATCGGCCGGTGCGGCACTAACCTCACGTCGCCGCCGCCCAAACGCGGTCTGCCCGTTGCTGCAGATGACACCCTTGCACCGATCGACGCAAACGTTCACCGTGCCCCGGAACTGGACGTACGTCGATTCGGGGAACTTGAACGCACGGAACTTGGCCGCCAGCAGGTCACCGTCAACGGTGTTGAAGTTTTCAAACAGATACGGATCCACCGAACAGCTGCGGAGCGAGAAATCGGTAAGCATTTCCGCCACACTCGAATTGTGCCCCGAAGGCTAGAACGACGTCTTCTTACCCGTTGAAAATGATCGTCTCCTCCTGGTACTTGGTGTCGGTGACGAGCATGTAGTTCACGCCGAGCCCGTAAATCGGTGCGGACCGGTTGTCGAGGAAGATCTCCATCTGCAGGTGCGCCCCAGGGCTCACGTTAAGGTCACCCGAGACCAGCTTGTCGCCCTGGCGGATGGCAATACCGAGCGACGGTTCCGGGGCGTTCTCCGTGATGGAGGTCGTTATTTCGAGATCCCTGCGGAAGAGTGCAAAAAGTTTGTAAGAAGCGAGCGCTATTGA
>JXWZ01000413.1:0-11813 GCA_000956215.1 Anopheles farauti No. 4
CGACGAGGATGGGATTCGAACCCACGCGTGCAGAGCACATTGGATTAGCAGTCCAACGCCTTAACCTCTCGGCCACCTCGTCTGATGCTCAGGATGTTGCTTTGGATGCTGAGCCTTTTATTTTATTACTTTTTTATTATTTAAAACTATCTCTTAGTGATTTTTTTAACCGAAATACCAATTATATTTCTTGATCACTAAAGGTTACTAAAAATTCTTTTATAAAACCGGTATGTCTGCTTCAGATTTGAATTTTATCCACACCCAGGTAAATGTGAGTTTTTAAAAGACGATGAACGACGGATCTGAGCCGACAGTTTAATTCATGAATTCGGCTAGACCGCCGGCACGCTCCATATCACCTGCTGCTTTGTTTTCTTTGATGGGATTTGCACTGCACCGCCTCCTGGGCGTATGGTGTTGAAAAAGAAAAATGAAATATCTCGACAGCACTTCAAATGGTTCGCAACGTTCGATGTGCTAATTTGTTCCTGTCACGAACAGCTATCGGAAATAATCGTCGACCGGTTCATGGGTTTTTGTATGCGATCGTCAGTTGGATGAAAACGAAAAAAAAAACCATTCATGAAAATTTTTGATCAAATTTGTAACTGTGTCCAATTCACATCAAAAGATTTCCAATGAGCTAATCATCAATTTTTGTAATAGTTTTGAAGCCAATATTGATCTGGTAGTATTTCAAATTCAATTCAATATTCAATTAGTTTTTGATCTATTTTTATTTTTTGTGTTAAGTTTTTCTGCTGTTTCTAATTTAAAAAAAGTTAGTCAAACATTGGAATTCGGCTTTAATCTTGAATTGTATTGAACTCGAAATTAGTTTTAAAATGATTTTTTAGCGATAACTGTTATTACATCTTAAATCATGGTTATTTTAAAATTATTTTTTTTTTATATATATTTTTAGATGCAAGGCATTACACGAATTATTTACATAGTTCATACTTCTGCTGGCAAGTTAACAGTTTCTCATTTACCGTTTGAATGCCCTCCCAGCTCTTCGGGAGAGTTTATTTTTATTTTTCCCACTGCTAAAACCATAATCCGGTGTCGCACCGGTGCACGGGCGGGAGATTGATTTCATATCACTGCGCTGCTGGATCCCGATTCTGTCCCGATAGCTTTTGCTTCAGCTGCTGCTGCTGCTGCTACGGCTCTTGGTGCCGCATATACGGTGGGAGATTTTTAACAAGATATCGCAAGATCTGGTTTTGGCGTTTGAAAAATCACTCGCTCGCCGAAAACTGCTCACCGGAACGCCAAACACCGAAACGCTCCGGGAATGTGTCCCACCGGGCTTCCTTTTTTTTTTGGTCTTGCTGCGGCCGGAGGTAGCATCGTTTACTTCTTGCTTCCCTCGTCCATCCCACCGCCCTCGCCCGCACCGAGAAGCGCGTTTGCTCGTGGCTCGTGTCCTGCGAAGTTTATTATTGTTACTGTCATTTCCGGCGCACCGGAAGGATGGTAGCAGTCGGCACGGGACGAAAAAAAAAGCACTCGAAACAGCCGCGGCGAGCAGCGCTATCAGGCTGAAAGTCGGAATCAGCTTCCGAGTCGGGGGCGGGAAGCCGGGAAATCTTTCACGGCGGCACGAGAGTGTTTCGATGATGCTTGAGAAGCGGTTTCGAAATGATTGCATTTCGTTGGTACCGATGGCGGGCAGCTTGTTGAATGCTTGTTAAGGTTAGTTTTCCACAAGATATGGTTCAGAATCGTTATTGATTTACCCGTTCGGCGTGCATTGGACGTTTAAGAGGGCTGTTTGTTGCGTTCGATGCTCGTCTGTTCTACATTGGATTTTTATTGTACGAATTAGGAAACTTATATTATGGTTCTAGTTTGTTTGGTAGCAGACTATTCTAAAATTAAACCAAATTTTTTAAAGATTATCTTATTTTGATAACAAATGTTACGAAAATCGGTTATTTTTAATTTGATTTCTGATTTAATCGATACTTTATTGCTTCTAGGAAACGAAACAAGTTAATTTTAACTAAAGCAACGTTGGAAAATCGTTTAAAATTAGTAGATAAATTTCAAATAGTTCGTCAGAAGCTTCGATCATGCGATGTTGCTGAAACTTGTTGTCATAACCATCATAGAAGCTTAATTCTTGCGCGCCCTGGTCAGTGGAAGCCGAAATGTAATAGTTTCGGCCAATCTGTTCCGAATTTGTTTACAACTCACCGTCACCGTGCACGTTTGGGCTCGGGTAAAGCTGTCAGGGAGATGATATAAGATACGCACGTGGTTTGCACACGACACCCAGCTAAATCGGGCATCGGTTTGGAAAGGAAAATTTCTGGCAGCCGGCAAAGTATTTGCCGGCAGCCTCCGTTCATTTTGCAAACCTGCCAGTGCGAAAAGTTTCCTATTATTTTGAAACCCTAATTATTCATGTATGTGTGTGTGTGTGTGTGTGTGTGTGTGTGTGTGTGTGTGTGTGTGTGTGTGTGTGTGTTTGGTTGTGTGTTTGTTTGTCTCAACGCACTCGAATTTCTCGTTTACGCATCGCCCAAACTATCCCGACGCTTGTTTGTGGAAATAAAAGGGCCAAGTTTTCCACCGCCCAACATGAAATTAACTGAGGTGGGCTAACCGATTTTCGATTGTTATTCTGACGTGCGTGAAACTTGCGTGAGTTTGCGGGGCAATGCTGGGCTTTCGAGGCACAAACCCTTCGCCTTTCCTTTGGTTCGCCCGCTGTCAGGACCGGTCAGGTTGTGTGTTATAATTAAATGAAAATGAATATATTAAAAGCAAACATTTCCTCACCTGTTCGGAGCCAGTGGAGTGGATGGAGCTGGTCAGTGCTGGTATGCGCAACTTATCACTGTCTGGAATGGAAATAGAGAGAAAGAACGAGAGAGAGAGAAAGTGAGCTTAGCATAACTTTGGCAAACAGTAGAAAGAAATGAAAAAGTAGCTCATACACTCCCAAATACACACGTATCCAACTAGTTGGAAAATTCAAAACTAATAACCCCGGGTTTGCCAACGCATGGTCAAAGTTATTCGCTTTGAAGGCATTAGCAAGGCTTTTAGCCAAATTTTGTGGATTGTAAGTAGTCGTATGTTCTATAGGTGTTACATTTTTTTGATTTTTTTCATTGCTAAGAAAAAATGTAAAATGAAAAATCATAAATTAAGCCTATAACTGACAGACAGCTTCATACACAAATACACTTGAATAAATAGAAATAAATTCCTTAAAAATATTGATCATAAGGTTTTTCATGCTTTTTCTAACCCATTCACGTGTGTCATGGTGTGTACAGTTGGCAGATAGTGGAGTTGTAAATTGTCCAAAAAACGAAAAATACTTGAACTATTGTAAATGTATTTTAAAATTAATCATAAACGCCCTCTTGAGTTACGGAATAGCCTTATTGAAAATTTGTATTTCAAATCAAAACAAAAGAAGAAACTAAGAAAACTTATGATGATAGTAGGTGAACGCTCTTTACTGTGAAGATAACTCAACGAACTTTATAATTTCTTACAAAAGTGATACAAAAAATGAAAATAATACCATAAATAATTGAACATTTGGTGATTATTTTGACGCACAGCCTGTTTTGACCCGCCCACGGTCGGGAACCCAGTGTGCCCACCCGTCACGGTGGGGCCACAGTGTGTGCCAATCCCGAAATCAATTCAAATCAAATAACACAAAATAAATAAACGCACCTGCCTTTATCGAGCGAATTTCCCATAAAAGATTGTTATGAAAAACCGCCGCCGCGGCAAAGGCACGCCGGGTTCGTTCGTTCGCATCGGGCCGGGAGTTGCACCTAATGCTCGGGCATCCGGAAACGCCCCGGCTTTTCCTCCGGTATATTTAGAGATTTTCAATACATATCAGCCCATTCACCCGGAGACGCACACAGCCATACACATATATGTGCATTGGTTTTTATGTGAATGCATGCATATTTGTGTTTGTGTTTTTTTAAATACAGTTTTTGAATTCTTCTCATACGCGAATTTGTTTACGTTGTATCGGAGGGGTAGGTCGATACTGCTTCGTTACCTTAGTGTTTTCTTTGATCCGCTATCGAAAAAATCGTTTTACAGGACTGTTTATGCATGTGTTTGTTTGACGAGTTTATTGGTCTATCGACACTTATTATGTAGCTCATCGTTTATGTTTTAGAACAAATTTTTAATTTGAATATTAGATTGACTATGAAACAAGGTGTTGTTCTTATTATTTTTCTATATATTTTTTTTATTTTATTCTCTTTAGTGTATGCAATATAATTATTTATTATCTTATTTTACAAGGTTTTTTTATCTAAAGAACTCTGTTCATCGCAGCAACCGAGCCATTTTTACGTCTATCCTACGTTTAGCAATCCATGTCGGCGGGTTTAGCACGCTTGTCAACACGCCTTTTCCCCACTCGCTTTCCGCTCGCGTCCCGAGGGGCGGAGCCGAAGAAAAAGAAAAACACAAATCTGTTCCTAATTTGCATACTTTTCCGTTAATTTATTCCGATAATTATACACGGTGCGCCGGCGGTAGCATCCGCCGCTCGGGCCAGTTAGCCGCCATCGACGTTTGTTCATATTAAATGATGTAATTCCAAACACATGTCACATTCTCATCTTCCTAAAAATCGCCCGTTGTTGTGCCGCAGTCGCCTGAGCCGGGACGGTTTCAGCGAAGCTGACGTTAGTTTGTGGAAGGTTTGGATCTGAAAAGTGCACAGCCAACGTTAATTACGTGTCTGGATTGTTACTACGAAGCTAGAAGCTGTAACATTGTTTAATAATACATTTCAAAAGAAATTAAACATAGCAAATGTTCTGCAATCGCTTGGAAACCATCGAGTTTTTTTTTATTTCATTAAATTAAAGAAATGTATCAAAATGATATAACAGAAAATGCACCACATGGAACAATAAAATAATAGTAAAAATAGTAATTTTAATTATTAAATAATAGTTAATGTTAATGAATAAAATTTAATTTAACATGGGAAAAAAAGAAAATATATAACAAAAATATCCCTTGATCTGTTCTGCCTTAAATTCAAATTAATTTTGATTTGAACACAAATTTCTAGTATCTGTTTACGCAGTTTTTTATTATCGCTTAATTGAGTATTTTTTAATGACAAACCGGAGTTTACGCCACTCGTTACCATTTCGCGACACAAAGCGCACACATACACGCACACTCGCAAACACACCCGAACACAACACTCCTACAACGACCGCCGTAGGGCAAGGTGCTCGTGTACGGACCGCGATGGGATGCACATGCTGCCGGAAGCATCTGGTCAGCAGTGAGAAAAAGAAAGGGGAAGCAAACGCTGCGAAACAAAACGCGATAGAACGGAGCGCACGACGGATGATGATGATGCACCATGTGCCCGCCATGTGGCCGTACGGCGCATACCGTACGCAGCTGTTTGCCGAGCGGGACATGGCCAAGGAACACGCGAAAGGGAAGAAAGAAATAAGGGCAGACGATCCGGCCGGGGTGCGGGTGCGGACCGGCCACCGCAGGAAAAGGTCGTCTGCTATCGGTGGCATGTGCGTCGTAAGCCGTTTGTTGCTTACGACACAGAAGTATGCGTTTTTTTATTCTTCAGTTCTGCTTTCTACGCACTTTTTGGGATACAGGAAAGTTCTTTCCCTCCGTTCGTCAAACTCTTTCTGGAATGTTTTTTTTGTTTTTAACTTTTTTTTTGTGTTTTTACAATGAACTTAAAATTCAATTTTCATTAGTTAATTATATGTTATTTTTATTGCAAAATAATTAAAAAATGTAAAAAAAACAGCTGGATATTCGAGGTTGGATACAATACGGTGTATTAAGTCATCAAACTCGCGTAGCTTGTTGAAAATCCCACCCTCACATCACGTCATCGCTTCACTCACGAACATGGTGTTATTCAGGATGGTAGCAGATGTAACGCAGATGTTGAAAAATCTGTTCAAATTTCGTTGAATATATCCATCATTTCTGTTTACGTGGGATATTTTAAACGTGACTAAATGAGACGACATAGAATTGAAATGTTTTAAAATAATACTATCAAGAAGATCCGATGGGACGAAAAAATAAATAAATATAAGGATATTATTATGTTCTTCTTACAGTTCCTTTATATTGTGGTGCTTTTGGTAGTTCTATCTAGATTTGTGTAAATTTAATTTCAATTTGCGTTATCTTTGATCATGCATCTTCATTATGTATGTTTCGTGCAGAAATTCTACCGCCGTGATTATTACTCTGCCGCTCTTTTCTTCGGAGAAAATATGAAAAATTCAGATCCGTTCAAAGCCGGGCCGGGCATAACCTAGCACAATTACATCAACCTGCTCCAAGCAGCAGCAGCTGGAAGATGGCACAGTGCTAGGAAGAGCGCGTCGAACAAAAACCCTTTTTTCCTTGATTTTCTTACCACGGGTGGGAAACAGTACACATGCAAATCAACAGTCAACACTCGTCGCATGGTTGGGCGGAGGTGTTAGGCGACCATGTTGTGTGTGAGTGTGCGTGTATGTGTTCATATGCTTGCCGTGGGTGCCGTAGAATTCGACTGGAAAAGCTGCCGGCCGTCGCCCACCCAGTCTGCACTGCATTTCCCCTAATCTCGGCCTGGATAGCCACAAACCACCGCCGCATTTTCTCACCAGCGCCTTTGCCGTGCGAACCGAATGTTCCACCGAATGGTGGCGGGGCCAGCCCACGGGCAGACACGGACCGAACGACCATGTGGTGTTGGGTGCGCTCGGTAGATAAGAATTCTAATGAAACAAACAACACAAAAAAAAGAATATGTATAATACATCCACCCCGTTTGGCAACAGCCGGCCGCATGGCAGAAGTTTTATTAGCGCCCCGGTACCCGGTGCAAAAGTTCCGTGGGAAACGTATTTTGCCCCCCTCCAACAACCGTTCCCTTCAGCTTTCGTCACAAGTTCTACCAGCGCCGCAAGAGGGTTATTTTCCTCACGCTCACGGCAGTGTTTTTGATTCCTTGGCCCAAACGCTCTAGGATCGCGCGAGTGCCGGGATGCTCCATTCCGAAGGATTGCTGGATCGTGCATCAGGTTTTGCGATATGTTAAATCGGGGTTTGGATTGCACACGCTGATTGACAAGGGTCATTTCACGCTGCTCGGTTGGATCTTGTTTTTAGCGTTGGGGCAAAACTTTTTGCAAAACAATTGTTTAAATGGATTTAATGTTTCTACAACTTTTTTTTTGCAATTTTTTACTGAAGCAAATCGAATGTGCAATAAATTCAGATGATTTTCGTGTTCTATTTTACCGAGGCGGCTGAGGCGAGCGTCATTTTAAACGCCATACGTTTGAAAAATATTATAAAAAATGAAGTTCCTGAAGTAATGACAACATTTGAAATAGTGCTGAAATAAGAACAATCTAACATACAACAAATGATGGAACCATAAACAAAATACATGCCGAAACTGAACTCTACATCGTCGCATCGGATGGTTTAAACGAGGAAGGGCAGGTGGAAATGTGCGACATGCCATCTTGTTACTACAATGAAAACACAATTAATATTTGCATAATCAAAAGCGAAGTATCCTTTTTTTCAATTAGATTGCATCTGGCGATCGCGATTCGTTCATATTAGGACGATCGGTTGCTTTCTTACCAATGATTGCCGACCCCTGGTGCAGGGGAAAGCAAGTGTTCATTCACTGATGAATGAACATTCATTAGTTCATTCGGCGACAGTTCGGCCTCGGTGTTTATCGTATGCGAAGAGAATTTTCTCGTTTCACTAGTGAATACAAAACGGGCAGATGTGAGAGGAGTCCAACGAAATGTGTTTCACTGGATAAAATTTGAAATTTATAAGCGAGGAATTTGTAAAGTGCATTTTTTCTTGTTGGTTGTGATTACTAAGACTTAAAGAAAAATGTTTATGAGCAGTTAGGTATTATAGCTAGGTGCTAGGATTATTTTACAACAAATTTTTCATTTTTTGCTCTTAATAAAGCAGGCTACAAACACCCCAAAAAATTTCATAAAAACAAAACCGAACAAATTTGATTGATACATTTCTTCTAAAAAGTTAAAGTTGATCATCCTTTTGTTCTTGAGTTCAAAACATTCAAATTCCAAATGATACAAATTTCGTTTGACTCATATTTATTTTTAAAAATCTGTTTAAAAAAAAAAAAGTAAACATTAAATTCTGTAATGTTTATTTAATTAAACATTAAAGTAAACATTAAGAATCAAAACAAAAGATCAGAATAGTAATGAAATATTCCTACGGTTGGAACTAATTTTAAGCCTCTCGAGGGGTGAAAAGAAACGAGCACGAAATGTGAAGCATGCGGGTGATGCTGGTATGTCAGTGATGTACCAAACGGTGTTCATCCAAGATTTGAATGTTTCGGCGGGAAAACAACGAGGCGAGCCATTTTTACTAGATTGTTTGAATGTATATAGTACAATAGATTACAATAGAACCGTTTTAGTGTTTCTTCAAGCCTAAAAATATGTAGTCAAGCAAATATGACATAAAGATTATTTTGTTAGAGGTTAAATAATAAATTGGTAAAATTGTTAAGAACTAGAACTAAAAACTAAAAAATTAAAATATTCAATTTTACAACAATAATAGTTTATTTAAAAACGAAACTAATTGTAGTGAGATATACTTATAGTGAGTATTACGATAAAAACCTCACCGCAACCGAAAACAGTGGTTTATCGTCCGGATACATCACTGTCGGTGAGTATAGGAGCGAAACACCTTCCACTCCGGAGCATAACAAAGTGACGCTGGCCGTCGACGGTACGCTTGCCGCTGCTGGCTGCTCCATTCGTAACTGTGTTCGCGTGTTGCGACGACGTGTTCGCGTGTAGCTTGGCACCGGTGGGCAGATTGAATTCGAAGCATGTGTTAAATATTTTTTTAAATTCATTTCACCGATTGCATCGTGGTGAGACGTTGAGAACGCGCTTCCTAAAAGTGAGCAAAAATTTAACTTTTCCATCGGTACACTTTGCTCGGCGTGAGACGGAAGAATACGAAAGGTTGGATCCAGATTCGATCAAAACCGATCCAATCCAAGTGTGGGAAGAAGCACGAAACGAAACGAAACGAAACGACGCGTTCCGAAACCGGGGCCTTCGTCGTGTTGCGAGCGCGGTAAACATCTGTGCCGCATCATCATTATCTCGCAACATGTGCCAGCTGCGCTGCGTTCGACCGGCTACAAGTACAACAAATTGACAGCTGCAAGCGGAGCGTACCATATCGCCGCGGACGACAGCGTGCACATTCGCTGAGGCCCCTTTCTTTACCCTGGTGCTGCTGTTGTGCTTCCGCGCCGGCGAGCCCTCCCGTGCTTGTGTGTGAGTGTGTGCTGGGTGTTCTGTGCAAAACGCAAAACAGTGCCTGCGGAACGGAACGAGGACGGGCGCGGGTCCAAGTGGCCGAGAACAGATTGTCCCACCGCACACGTGTTCTTCGACAGGTGTGTCATCCTTGACGTGCGAGTGTGATTGATGGTCGTTGCTTGGTGGAGTGTTTGGTTTGTTTGGTGCTCGAAAAATCCGTCCCCGTGCCGGTTTGACGATGTCGTTGGAGTCGAAAACATCGGCGGTCTGCGATGCCGTTTGCGGTGCGCTGTTCTGAAGTGAGAACGACTTCCCCAACAACGATCAGCTGTTTCTGAAAAAAAACCCCGCGAGGCTCCCGAAGGTTTTCCTTTGCGTGAGTGTGTGTGTGTGTACATCGTGCTTTTCCGTGTCTCCTCTCTCAAGTGTTTGCCGTGTGTGCGTGTGTGTGTGTTAGTGAAAAACCACCCATCACCCCCATTCCACCCTCGGCAAACTGAACGCCTTCCGGCGAAACACGTGCGCGCGTTCACTATCCTTCTCGCTTCACGCGTCTCACTCGCTCACCCGGTAACGGTAACGCATCGTATCCGGCATCGAAAGAAGTTTCGAACAGTCGCCGTTAGTGGGTGTTTGTGAAAGTTCCTTCAACCTCATCCGAGCGCCTGGCACCAGCAGCAGCAGCAGCAGCAGCACGTGCACCCTTCAGCCGGCAGCAAAGGTAAGCAGTCACGGAGCGCAGCACCAAACTCCATTAGCGTTTTGTGCGCGGTATGGAAATTTCTCAAATTAGAACGAACCAATTATACCGCCCTCGGTCACCCCGTGGCACCCGGGGTGGGGGTACCCATCTGTCACCGGATTAGGTGGCCATAAATCAATGCAGTTGGCGCGCTGGTTCGGGCGCACAGGATGCACCGAGACCGCACAGACATTCCGCCCCGATCGGGTGGGTCGCTTTCTTGGGTGTTGGGAACAGGCGGAGAAGGGGAGTACGATTATTATTGCCACCGACTTTGCGCCCTGCCTGCGTAAGTACTCGTGCCGGAGAGCTCAGCGGAGTCGTCGGCATCGATGATTGCCGTGCAGCACGCAACCGAAAATAAACATCGTGCGAAAAACATTACATTTTCTTGGACCGTGACTTACGGTACCGTCGCGGGGACGGACAGACATCTCGGGTCGTGCCAGTAGCCGCACGTGTTACGGTTCCCGGAGCGAATTGGATCAGATTTCTGGACCTCACTGGGACGGTGAGTGCAATCGTCTCCCCTCCCCGTTTGATGTGCTGCTGGCCGGTGCTGCCTGGTGCCGTTGTCACAAAGTCGTCACTGGCGCAACCCATTTTGTGGTCCGCATCTTTAATGGCTCGCAGCTCCGTCCCCCTGTGGGGAGGGCGAGAGAAAGCCGGGATGATGTGCTGCGTTGAACGAATCGCATTTCGAACGGGTCCTCGCGATGTCTTCCGAGAAAGAATCGTCCGTCTGCTGCGCTCTGCGCCAAGAATAGCCGACGCAGACTTTACGTCCCGGGACGTCCCCGGGACGTTCGACACCGCACCAGAACCATCCTTCCGGCGGGCAGGCGCCGCCGATGGCATCGTAAACCCCTCCACGGTACGGCATTTACTTACACCTGCCTCGTAGGCGGTTCAAAATTTATGTATTCGTATGTGGACAGGCTTCCCGCGATGGGTTCTTTTCGGCGCACGTACCCGGCCTCCGTTGGTGTTGGTGAGGGTTTCGGATTGTCAGTCCGCAAAAGCCGTCCACAACCGAACAAGCTGCTACCTTACTTTGCTGCCCCGGAAGCGGCTGGGCTGCAATTTAGCATCGTTTCGTTCAGCTGTTTTACCCGGCTGTCGATGCCACTCGTGCGGCCTCTTTTCCACTCCTTCGTATGAATTACATTTTCTTCATGCTGCCGGTGAGGCTGTTGCTGCTGGTGCGGATGTGCACATTGCCTGAGACGACCTTGCTGGTGCTGCTGCTGATGATCTCGATGGGAACGGATCCGTTTTGGGGTTTCTCTCTTGCTCTGTTTCTTTACCTTATTTTGTGTGTGCCCGATAAACCCCCGGTGGTGCTTATGGTAAGGTGCAGAATTTGAATGATTCTCACAAGAAATCACCTTCTACATTCAATAACCTTTTTTAGTTTGTTCTGGTAGAATATAAGATTTTCTAAAAACTAAAAACAATAATGACAATTTAAATAATTGAAATCAAAATAAGTTCGTGATAGCTCATCGAAAATTAATTTATAATTCCTAAAACTTTCGATTTCTCTCCCAAATGGTCAGTCAGCGAATGGGATGAGGTGCTTCGTGAATTTAACCTTTGCTGGACTTTTAATCGGAGCCTTCCACCTTATTGGGCTAATAGTCAATATTTTAACATATTTTGAACTTAAATCCATCCCGAGCAAATTGAACCAGTTGCGGGAC